>BFEA01000503.1:659491-693691 GCA_003427395.1 Chara braunii | reverse complement strand
ACACACACACACACACACACACACACACACACACACACACACACACACACACACACACACACACACACATATCACACCTGTGCACAGCGGACCTCCTATCAACCTATGCCTGTACTTGTGCACCCACTCGACGCCAAGGAGCTCGTTGTGGCGCACCATGCACTCGAACATGATGGACGACATGCGTCACCAACCTTGACCTACACTCCGCCCCCTCCTCGCTGCCGTACGACTCATCCGTTGAATCGTGAAAGGTCTGCCGTGGTCGTCGTCGCGCAGCCGGGCTCCTTGGTGGCGGGGGACGTGGCGGAGGGCTGTCGTCGTCGGAGTCATCACCATCGGAGGCGCACAGCTCGTCGACGTCCACATTGTGGTCCTGAAGAATATTGTGCAATATACACATGGCCATGAACTCTTTGCACAACGTCTTTAAGTTGCCAATCTGTCGACGGATAAAATTTTGCCACACCGCCTTTAGAATCCCGAACGTTCGCTCGATGACGCTCCTTGCAGCGGAGTGCGATTCGTTGAAGGTGACACCGTCTGCGGTACAACCACGAGCAGGAACTGGCGTGATCAACCACGACAAACAAGGAAAGCCTGCATCCCCCAGTACATACCGGCCAATTCTTGTCCCCTCAGTGAGCATGTGTGCACCGACACTGAACACTCCTAAACCGTTTTGAGCGTCGAAGTATAAAGGAGATAAGCGCAACACCCGAGAGTCGTGGTTGGAGCCCGGGCAGCTGACGTACACATCCAAAATCCTGCATTCGTGGTCGCAGACCACCTGCGCGATGACCAGAAACTGTCCCGTCCTGTCGTAGTAGCACTCGCCACGCTCCTTCCTTGGCTTTTCAACGTAAAGGTGAGTGCAATCTATTGCACCCACACAGCCTGGAAAACCCTTCCGTTCAAATGCATCCAATGTCTTTTGCAGACGGCGACCCCGCGGGAAGGAGATGACATCACCGTATTCCCTGATGATTGCGTCGGCCACGTCTTCGTTGCTCCGCAGTGCACTGGCCAGTCCCATGCCCAACCCATGAGCAGACTGTCTGTAGAAACCGCCAGTGGCCCATTTGATCAGCGCACATGCAAATTTCTGTTCCGCAGGCAGCGGCTGCCTCCAATTCGTTGTCGCCCGCTGAATATGAGGTGCTATTCGGCGCAAGACGTCCTCAAACACTGGACAAGGGAGCCTACAAAACCTTTTGAAGATCTTGTCGTGTCTCCTACCCACACGTTGGAGATCCTTCCACACACCACCGCTGCGATCAAGTACCCAAATCCTACCACTACTCTCGCCTCTCTCGTGAATGGCACTCAAGGCCGCATGGAGGAGATGAAGGTTGTGACCAACACCATACGTCGACAGTGCTAAAACGACAGGCATTCCAGGATCCCACATAGGCAATGATGCTGCTGCCTCGATAACGGTCATAGCCGCCTCGTTCCTTTGCTTCATCCACTGGATGATGACGAAAACCAACATGAACAGCATGTCCTCCCACTCCACACTCGCATCCGAGCATGCGCCGGCAGCACCGCTGCCAGACCCGCTGTCGAGTTCCATTGCCGCGTACGTGTCGGGCATGTCCCCATCTCCATCACCGAAACCCGCTTCCATGGCCACACGATCAAGCACTTTCAAGCGCTGAACGCAAATGGCGATGACGCGTTCCGCGACGCGACTGGCAATGGCGTTGCAATGGCGGAGGGAGCACCAACGGTCAGTGGTCCCCGACCCGAACCCAAACGGTTGACGACACTCTCCAGCGGCCGTGAGGTTCCGTGGGAGCCAGGTCCTGTTGTTGGGACTCGTTCGTTTGTCGCCCACACCTCATATTCCCGTCACACCATACTGCGCTTGTCCCGCACATGGACATCCGGTGGACCAAAAACCAAACCCGTTCAATGACGGCGGCCACCGTAAACTTCCCATTTCGGGAAAGGCCGAATGCGTTTTCCTGTTTGGGCAAGCAGGTCGTCTGTGGACACGAAAATCCCGTGGTGCGGTGGGGTCCCGTGTTCCTGGAAACCTCCGTGCGCGGTGGACGAACCCCGTCCTGCACGGACAGACTGTCTGCCTTTCCGCGAGCCTGTGGGGTCCACCCCTTAGGAGTAGGTAGTGAAAGGCAAAAACAGAAGTTGAGAGAAGAATATAGAAAAAAAAAAAAAGGGAGGCGCAATCCGCATCGACTGGTAGAGAAAAGGGAGCTTGCGATTTAGGAAGACAGACATGGGCAATAAATAACAGGTTGGCAAAGATTTGGGAAGAGACAAAGCTCGTGACAGGGCCATGGCTCCCAGGTCTGAAGAAGAACAGCTGCTCGATAGGGTCGTGTTAGACTCTAAAGAACAAAAAAAAAAAAAAAAAAGGGAGGCGCAGCTACTAACAAATGCCCAGTCCTTGTAGCCGAGCCCCCACTGGTGGACCCAACCCTGCACCCTATTTCACTACCTAGGGCAAGGGGCAAACATGCAATTACCTCCCTCCACCAACAGAGGAATCCTCCCTTCAGGTAGATAGNGATAGCTATCCCAACCCTGCACCCTATTTCACTACCTAGGGCAAGGGGCAAACATGCAATTACCTCCCTCCACCAACAGAGGAATCCTCCCTTCACGTAGATAGTTATCCTTGCAGGGGTCCTCTGTATAACGTTAGGAGAGAAGAAGCTTTTTTAAATGGAATGGAAACAGGAGCGAGATCCCACTACCGATGTATGTGGAGTGTTCGCAGCCAGGAGGCTGCGCTATACCCGGTTGCGTTTTTTGCAGAAGCGGGTTTCCTGATGGGGAAATGTCGACGACCGTTTTAGGAGCTTAGAGGGGCGTAGAGGGGGCTGCAACCTGCAGCACAAGGGTGTGGTCGTTGTCATAAAACCGACCGGTAGCCGGGGCGGTCGTCACATAGGTTGAAGTTGGACTACCAGCGGTAGCCAGCAGAGGTCGTGCGAAGATGTTTGTGGCCGGCGCCCGACATTTCTGTTTTGGGAAATCCGAAGGATGAAGAAGAAAAGAAAAGGCGGGGGTCTGGGAGGGTCGCAGGGTTGGCCATTTTTTCGTTTTCTTTTTCTTTTTTTTCACTTACAACATTTTTGTCTTTGCATGTTTCGAAAGTCTGAGGGTCGCAGGGTTGGCCATTTTTTCGTTTTCTTTTCTTTTTTTTCTGTTTTGTGCACCGCCGCCGTCGACGTCGATTGAGGCACGTCTACGGGCCTCACCACACAGGCTTTCGAAACGTGCAAAAAGAGAATGTACTTTTTGCTAGAAAAACGACTAGATTCACTCGCAACATTTTTGTCTTTTGCATGTTTCGAAAGTCTGTGTAGCTTACTTGGCTTCTCGGTTTTCAGCCTCGAAGAAGGGGGCAGATTCCTGTAGTATTAGGGTCTTATAGAGAGGCAGTTTTGTTTATATTGAACCGCATTAGGTTCGGGGAGGCCGTATTGGGCCTCTATGAGTGAGACCGGGGAGGGAGGTTTTCTTCGGCAATATAGTAGGAATAGGTGAGGGGAATGGTTAGTTTACAGAAAGGTAGAGTAGAAGATATAGGAAGGTGGGAAAGCATAGGATCGGTAAGAAGTAGCAGGGGATAATTGAGTTTGGTTGAATGTGGGTTTCAAAAGCTAAACCGGCTGATGCTGCCGGGATAACTCCGGGTTGAATTGTGAGGTCCCCGGCCTCGCCCTTTGGTAATGTGCAAGGATGAGATTTTTTCAAAAAAAAAAAAAAAAAAAAGTCTGTGTGGCGAGGCCCTACGGCTAACTGTTTTTGTTTTTTTTTTTAACCAAATCACTGCTCAATTGAAGAAAGAGTATCATGAGGCCCTACGGCTAACTGTTCCCCGCCCCCCTCCGGGCTGCGCCTCCGTGCTGTGCGCGGTACACAGTATGCGGAGTAGTGTTTGAGGTGTGTGACTGTCAGGCATCGTGGATTCGACAGGAAATCAGCTGTAGCAAGTTTTTGTGAATTAAACCCGGGAAAAGGATGTTTTTTTTTTGCTCTCTGATTGGTAGGTTTTTCTTTCCTTTTTGCTGTGGGAGTCCTGTGGCGGTTCCAAACGTGCATGAAAACGAGACCAATTTTTTTGGGTAATGAAATCACGCATATTTCATTCACGGCAAGGCAAAGGCGAATGGCTTCATCGTTGGAAATTGATTGTGGTTTGGGAGGTGTTTGGGGAGGGTTCGATCCCCTTCCATACAGCAAATGGTGCATGGAGTTACTCTTGCCCTCCTTTGCCAAAGAGAACTTCCATCAGAACAACCGAACAGCGTGCACTGTGGCCTATTTCAAGGAAGCCTCAGACTATTGTCAATGAATATGGTCCATGTGCCGGCTCACATGCAACCGTCTTGACTGCCACAGCCATGGTCAGTGAATCATGCCCTGACATCTGACACCCCGCCTGGAGCAGACACCATCTGTGAGAAGAGCACTTTCTTTTCTTTCTTAGCACTTTTTTCTTCATTTGTTTGGTCATGAAATGTTTTTTTGCGTTTATTTTCCCTATTTCACGCTGCCACTCACCTGTCCCCCACCCTTCCCACACCATCACACTAATCCACATACATGTGACGCGCAAAACCTCACGCCCCGTGTTGTCTTCCGTTCGGAGTGCTAAGTGTGCGAAAAAGAGGCCCAGAAAAACAGCAAGATGGGGTGTGCGAAGGATTTTTGGAAATTGAGTGTGGGGACACAGACATAACTGAAATCCCCCGTGATGGTTCGATGAAGTGAGTCGGTTGCTTTTCGCGCGTTGCAGAATGCGCGCGCGAATTCGGCGCGAAAGGAGAGAGGAATACAAATTTAATCCAAAAAGTACTGTCGTACTTCCCACCTTGCTACGACCCTTCGTTTAGAGCAAAAAGGCTTCGGCACGCTTCGCGTGTCTCGCTTGCGTATTAAGTCACGGCGTTGCTCGCTGGTCAGTTCTGAGCCCGACGTGGAGGGTCTCAGTCGTGTGGCTCTTTCTCTATGTTCGTTGGCGTTCCGTATACGGTAGTGAAAGTCCTTGGATTCGTAGCGCTCGAAACGCTGGCACTCAGTGCACAGAGTGCGAGGCCAGTGGGGTTCCACTGCCGTCCACGGAATGACGATCAACTCGTTAAAGGGCAATAATACCGAGTAAGGCGGAAAGTGAGTATCAATAATGACAAATCCAGCATCCACGAATCCTGAGCAACGATTTTCAGGGGGGAAGTAATACCGTCTGCCGATCCGTGCGACAGCTTCTCATACGTCCCACTCGCATATACGTGTCCTTTCCTTGTCGTAAGGAAAAGGTCGCGTCGGCACGAGAGATACGGGAGGCTGGCGCCCGATCGAAGGGCGTTCGTCAGTCCACATATCAATCAATTGCAAAAATCCCGAGACGTCATCAAGGAAAAACGACACCCGCACAACAACCAATCAATTCTTTTCGACACGGGAGAGGGAGCGTTTATCAGTTTGATCAGGATGAGGCGCCTTGTTTTTCGAGGTTGCCCTGTAGATTGGTGGCAGATGTCGTGCAGTATAAGGCAGGTGGCATGCGCAGTGCATTCAGAACCACAGATCTAAACACTCTTGCATTCTCGAACAAAATCCCATCGAGCGTCGAGTCTATTCAATGCAAAAAGACAAGCATCTACGTACATACATCCACTGTGGAAGGTGCGAAAAGGACCAGGGGTGCATAGGTCAGAAATCAACCGAGAAAACTGTACACACGCATCCACCACTCACAAAACAAGAGGATCAATTCCTCGACATCTGGGGATTACCCAGGAAACTAAAGAAAGAGTTCCGGAAGAAGTTCCTTCGCACAGGAAAGCACACAGATTCATTCTTACTCACGGGAAGGACAAACTCATAACACAGCGCCATTCGACTCAGAGAAAGAGGAGAGAGAGAGAGAGAGAGAAATATCGAGATAGGAGATACGGAGATCCGAAAGAGGACATTCGACATTGCCGCCGTGCACTCACACCAAAAGATAAAGATCCGCAACAACAAAGGCGCTCTTGCCGTGAATTTTCAGTATGGCCCCGGGCCAATCACTTACTCAACTCCAATCACCGATCCTCATACCCGCACGCGGGGGAAGGATGACGCAGGAAATAAGGAGGAGGATGCTCGCATGCGAGGTGCCGACAGCAAGAGAAAAAGGCACCGAAACAGTTACAGCTTGCCTATATCCTACACCAATTCAAAAATTGAAATCACCATATCCGCGCGAGATACGTCGAGCTTCGCTTATTCCGTAATTCCTAACTGTCGAGCCCGATTCCCAGTGTGCTCGCTAAGGCGTGCGAAATTTCCCGTGCATTTTTCGAATTGCAAAAAAACAGAATTCCAAAAATCAATAGAACTTCCGAAAAATGGGGGCTCAAACAAGGCGCCTGAAATCAAGAAAAGCGACGAGGGTTCTGTGGGGTCGGTATGATACACAAAGGGGTACTGGGCCAAGGGGGTACGAAAGATAGCACGGGGTCGGGAAGTGGTTCGTCACATATGTGACGCGCAGGGGGTTCCAAAATTATGTGATCTCCTGATTGCATGAAAGCTTGAACAAGGGGAGGGGACGAAGAAGCAGGAATAAGTACAAGGAACGAAAAAGCAAGGCGAAGTAGGAGCTTGGATCAGCATGATGAGCTGGCGACAACATCCGTCGCAAAATCTGCGTGGATCGTGTTTCTCGTGCGGTTTCGGATCCCGCTCTCTGCAGCCCTGTCATATGCAACCCCCTGTCCTTCGAGCTTCGGAGATCGTCCAGGTGGCACCATCATCATCCATTAGATCTCCGTGTGCTCTGCACCCCCAGTTCAGCACAGTTGATCGAATCAGAGCGTAAGTTGACGTCATCGTCAATGGCGTGATCTTCACGAAAACTGCTGATCCATACCGCTCGGGGGATACGTGGCATTCAACGCCGGGTGGGAATGGGGAAGTGGATACGATACATGGGGGGGTGTTGACGGGGAGGGCGGGGAGGGAGTGGGGGCAGGTATCGGTTGATCCCTTCCTCTGTGATAGGGAGCTCCTCGTAGCGGATGAGCCTGTGGAAACGAGGAAACCGATCGCCGCTGCGGGGTAGGGAGGCGAGGTAGTCAGGGTAGAAGGTGGAGAAGGTGCGAAAGAGTGCCGCGCGAAACAGCTCGTGATGGCGACACGCGGGGATGGTCCCCGTGATTACGCAGTAGACTTCTACTGCGTTATTCTGTTGCCACGCGACACTGAATAGGAGGACGTGTAGACAGAACGTGGGGTTCGCGACTTGAAGGGAAGGGCTGGGATGGACGGTGACGGCGAGACGGGTGGAGTAGAAGTGCTCGAAGGTATTGGGAGGAAAGGGGTTGCGAGGAAAGGTGACGGGGGCAGAAATCTGGAAGAGTGTAAGATAATCAAGGGGACGGCAGGATAATGACCGGGGACGAAGGCCGATACGTGGACGAACTGGGGGACGGGTTGGGGTGGAGGGGGAGGGGGATCGACTCCATCTCCGCCACGATGAGCTCGGAGCCGTGGTTGCTGATCCGCCATCTTCGGGCTCGGGGGGCTCTGGATCCTTGGTCGGGTCGTCGTTGAGGCACGGGCTCGCTTCGCTGGTGAATTCCAACTGGCTTTTCCTGGTGGCGATCTCTTTTCTTCTACGTGCCGCTTCGGGATCTTCCGCTTCCGTGCCTGTGCACGCCGCTTCTTCCAGCAAGTCCTCCCACTCCGATTCGGCTTCCTCCTCTTCGTCTTCTTCTTCTTCTAGCTCCTCCTCCTCCTCACTCTGCTCCCCTTCGCTCTACTCACTATAACTCCCCTCCTCCGACGTTTCCTCGTCGGCGTCACCCTCTTCTTCAGTGGCTTCCTCTCCTCCTTCAAGCGCCTCAGGCTCCTTCATATAGAAGGCGTGATCGATGATCCCGTATGGCTTCAAGTATTCCTGTCGTGATGGCAGAGTGCTATCACTCCCAGGCTCCTCCAAGCAAGCGTTCCACTGGAGTTACGGTGCCAATGTCTGCGTGATGACGTGCGGAGCGGGACTGTCGTCGCTTTGCAAAACGATGTCGAGGGGGAGATCGTCACCCAATTGCGCGAGCGGGACGATGAGCTCTTGGACGATAGGTTGGCGATGGCCTGGCCGCACCGATCCGAAGAGGAAACCGAGAAGATCGCCTTCCACGTCCATTCTCCAAGCCTGCAGGATCAACAACTCCAGGTACTCGATGCACGCAGGCTGCTCACTGGTTCATGTCCACGTCACCTGCACTCGGGCCAAGCACACAGACAGATTGACAAAGGTCTCGCGCCACACCCGCCATTGCCGCCAATGCCCAGGATTGAGGAGCGGAACGGCGAGAGGCTCGAGCAAGAGAGAAAGGCGAGGATGGAGGTCGGATTGCCAAAAGGTGGGGAAAAGAGAGGGGAGACCGAAGGTGGAGAGGGGAGCGAGGGGAGCGGCGCGGTTCATTGGGGGCCTTGGAAGGGGATGAGGGCGGGGAGCGCGACTGTCGGCTGACGCGGAGAAGTGCGAACGTCGAAGTCCGTCCCGGATGTCGGGAATATATTGTAGCCCGGGCGCGCGAGACCGTGATGCCAATCAGTCGACATCTGCTGCGCCCACTCTCGCAAGGAAGTCAAGATCGCGGTATGCTGCAAAGGGCTAATCGTGCTGATGTCGCCGCTGAAAGCGGCGACCGTGGTGACGTGGCTCGTTCCGGGAACCGCTCGTCGATGAAGTGCCACCACCTCCGCCAATACTACTGCCTGCTGACTCTCGGCGAATCGGAAAGCAGCAACGACACACACTCCCTCGGTGCAGAACAACTGCGCTACCCTTCGCAGATCAGGACTGAGCCGTGGATGACGAACTTGCCGGATCTCGGAGATGTAGCCACGTGGCTGCAGCAGATGATCGCCAAGAGCTCGCTCCGTGATGAAACTCATGGCGAGGACGGGGAGGAAGATGAAAGAGGGGAGCAGGAGGGAGAGAGCGAGGCGGGAACTAGATCGTCTTCGTCCTCTCCTTAGGCGGACGAGGGAGATGGAGGGATGTCAGAGGGAGGGAGGGGACGGATATAAGAGGTATGGCGGACGATGGGGACAGAGCTATGGCTGGCGCTTGCCTCGGGCGCGATGCGCACCGTGTTGGCACCGTTGGGACCGAGTTCGACGACGCGGAAACAACCAGAAAACTTGGGAACGAGTTTACGGTCGCGTGCACATTTGCGTACTTGCACCAGGTCCCCTAACTTATATTGGTGTTGTGGGCCCGCATTTCCATTCCGAGCCTCGTAGCTACGAACCTGTCTACCGTGGGCCAGTTCGGTCATTTTCTGTCTCTTCAGAGCCAATTTCGGTACGGCCCTCTCCATTAAATCGGCATACCTTTTGGCCTTGGCCTTAAGGGCGACACACGTGTTTCTACCCCCTGCTTCGACAATTCCCGAGTTGCCCCGGTAATCGACACATGGGAGGCTATTGGTTCGAAGCTGGAAGGGGGTGAACCCCGTGGATTCATGGGCGGTGGCCCGGTGAATTCCGACGATCTGACATACGATCTCGGGCCAGGGACGTGTGTCACTCACCTCTAGATTTCTTCGGAGGGCAGTCTTAATCATTCGATTGGCATTTTCGGCCAACCCGTTGGACTGGGAAACGTGGGGTGCCGTATGTCGAAGCGTAATGCCTCTTCGTGCGAGTAATTCCTCTACCTCACCTTTGAACTCGGACCCATTGTCGGTTAGAATTTCTTCCTTATCTAGGTGAGTATAGAGAAACCGATCGATGTATGTGGCTATTTCTGACTTCGATATACTTCGAGAAATGATCGATCAATACCAAGAGGATGGAGTATTCGCAATGGTTGGGGCCAGGTGGCACGTCTATGTCAGTCGTATCCATACTGCCCCGCTGAAAGGGCTGTTCTACCTCCGTTGGAACTATCGTATTCGACCCTCGAAGGGGTGCGCGATCGGCAGCACAGACTAGATAGTTAGCAACCACGTGCTTCACATCATCGCGGATATTAGACCAGAACCATCGATTTTGATCGATAGTTGCCTCGGTGACACGTATCGCAAAATGAGCGGCATGTTCCTCGTGCGCGGACCTAGTCCAGTCATATCTCTGAAAAGGATGGGGAACCGTCAACCATTGTCCCGATCCGTCAGTTTTACGTTTTTCTAGGTGACCGTTGATCCATCGGTAATCCCGAGATCTCTCGGTAGCCCGACGTATGTCGTGCTTAGTGAGATGATCCAAGGGTAACCCAACCAGCTTAGCCAATAGGATTTTATCCGTCCAGACCTCCGCCCGTCGGTATTTCTCGTCGTATTCAGGGCCGTCCGTACGGGCAGCCTCGAATCGAACCTCAGTAGGTAGTTTGTCCGTCCTACACAGAGGGCATTTCCATTCCCTACTACTTGTTCGATATCGAACACATGCCCCGTGTGCACGATTGACACATGTGGCACAGTTTACCCATTCAACTAGTCCGGTCTCAAAAGGATGACAATTCACCCCATATACTTGTATGATACACGACGTGCAAAAATAGCAGAATCTGTCGTGAAGGGTGGCAAAGAAGGCCGAGCTGGCGAGAGGGCCGGAATCAGCAGGGGAAGAAGGGGTCGCCGAGACAGGTGGGGTAGCCATGAGAGAAGGGGGAGAGAGAGTGATTAGGGCTGCAGAGAGGTCAGAGCGAAGCTACGTGTCACTCACTCCTTTGACAGAATTTCCACCTGTCCGTATCGCGGTCCGCTTTCCTCCTCCGGCTCGTTCCATGGAATCACTTCTTCGGTCTTGAGGACCTTCTCGGGTCGGTGCAGTCGTGTCAACCCGTCAGCATTCCCGTGCCTCTCGTGCTTCCGATGACAGATGTCAAAGTCCATGCTCTGCAGGATGGTGGCCCATCGTCCGATCATACCCAAGTAATCCTTGGATTTCTTTAGCGCCAACAGCGACTCGTGATCGGTTACCAATGTAAACTTTCGACCGCACAGATATGCTCAGAAGTGGCTGATCCCCCATAAGGCTGCGTAACACTCTCCCGTCGGGGCCGCTAGTTGCGCTTGCAGGTCGGCACTGTCTTAGATGCGTATTCCACCACGTGTTCGAGACCGTCGGGTCCCACCTGAGCCAAAATTGTGGAAATCGCTTCCGGCTGCCAATCGGTTATGAGAACAAAGGGCTTCCCTGGGTCCGACCTTATGAGAACTGGGGCCGAAATCAAAGCCACCTTGAGTTCTCTGAAAGTCCGATCGCACTGCGGGGTCCACATCAACGGTTGATCCTTTTTCAGAAGATTCGTGAGTGGTCCCGCGATCGCTGCAAATCCCTTGACAAACCTTCGATAGTACGACGCCAAACCCAAAAAGGCGCGGACCTGCATTATGGAAGTCGGTACGGGCGCGTCTTTCACCGCTGTCACCTTCTGGGGATCTGGTTGCAACCCCTAGCTCGTGACGACGTGGCCGAGGAAGGAGATCTCTGTGAGAAAAAACTGGCATTTTTCAACCGCCACCTTGAACCCTGCGTCCTTGAGCGCGTGTAGTGCCCATTCAATGTGCTGCACGTGTCCCTCATAGGAAGTAGAGAACACAAGGGTATCATCCATATACACAATCACACAATAATTGATTATGCTTTGCGCCAGCCGCGTTTTTCGCACGAAATTTTGGAAGACCATATTCATCGCGCGCTGAAACGTGGCTGGGGCATTGCAAATCCCCATCGGACATCTGACCCATTGCCAAGTTCCTCCGAAAAGAATGAACGCCGTTTTCGGGTGGTCTTCTTTTCGAACTAGAAGATGGTGGAATCCATGTCGAATATCAAATTTGCTAAAGAATCGAGCGCCACCAATAGCATCCAACATTTCATCAATCCGAGGAAGAGGATACACATCTTTAATCGTGATATCGTTCAATTTTCGGTAATCAATACAGATGCGAATTCCTCCTGCTTTCTTTGGCACAATTACTATTGGAAACGACCATGGTTCGATAGCAGGCTCAATCCAACCATTAGCTTCAAATTCCTTGATTCTTTTGAACGAGGCGGCTCTCTGCGCCGACAAGTATCGATACGGACCGCAACTAATAGGTGGATGATCCCTCGTAAGGATCGCGTGTTCAATTATAGTGGATAGCTCGATATCGCTGCCATCCATACTCAATACGTAAGCATAGCCATGCAATATGTTAATCAAGGATTCTCGGACATCCTTGGGGACATGATTGGGAATGGCGATTATCGTATTATTTTTCGACTTCAGAGGCGTGTCAATCCACTCCAATCTTCGCGATCGCCTGTTGTGGACGCTGGAAAACATTGAACTGCTAGTTTGGATCGAAAAGACGGTAGTGATCATCTGTGATTCTGCTGGAGTGATCATTTCGGTTTCTTTAATTTCAGCGTCGGTCTCAGGGTCATCAATGCTTTTGGCTATCCCGACTCCTGTCAATTCCGTCATTTCCTTCACGAGGTCCGAAACGTCGACGATCGGGGCCTCTGCCTTGTCTTTGGTCAAGGCAATCACGGCTCCTTGCGTGAGTAGTGATCGGGGAGGGGAGACGGAGAGATCCAAGTATTGGTTCATCTGCTGATACCTCGCTCGGAGGGACATTGTGCCCTCGTACTATAATGTGCGAGGGGGTTCCAAAAGATTGGCCATGTCTGAGATTTGCAAGATCGGTTCTCCCAAAAAGGTCGTAGGGAGAGTCTGGTTTTCCGTGGGTAAGGGACGGCTGGAGTCGCTATTACCCGAACTTAGATCGAACGTCCGAGTTGTTGCAGGAATCACCTGAAATTCCTCTTTCGCCTCGCAATCGAACATTTCGACTAACTGCTCCCACTCTTCGTGGCTGGGCATTACGCTCAGTTCTTCCTCGTACTCATGCTCATTGAACTCGTCTTCCCGCACAAGGTAATCCGAGTTCGAGGGGAGTTTCTCAATATTCCGGATCATCCCTATCCAATCAATATCGGGATATTTCCGCGGGGATCGGGTGGAGATTCGGAGAGGGAGCGTCTGGGGCTTCCCTCCTATTTGAGTGAGGACGAGTTGTTTTGAATCGAAATGGACCCGAGCCCCTACTGCCATCGCCCAGGGTAATCCTAACAATATTGAGTAGGAATGTACGTCAATGACCAACGCATTAGCCAACATGCACTCGACCTACCTTGATCGCGACATTCTCGATGATTCCCACGATATTCATGGCTTCCTCATCGGCCAAGACGTAGTTATCCCTCCCGGGTAGAGGAAGGATAGAGTTCAATCGTCCAGTTTTTCGGACTGTGTTCAAGGAGATGGCGACTGCCGATGATCCGGTATCAATCAGTGCATCAAAAGGTTTGCCCCAGACTTCACAATCGCATTCCGCGCTACCGATCGCACTCGTACAAAGTGATCTTTCTCAGCATAGGAGATACCTGCGATTCGGGCTAGTTTAGGTGCGTTTGTGGTGACTACTAGGGGCGGATTAGCTTCGTTTTCGTCTTCTTGCTTCTTTTTCAGCATACGCTGAACGCGTTGATAGGTGAAGCGCTTCTGATTCTTCTGACACTATTGGAGAAGCTTGTCGTTCGCGGCCTCGGATATAGTCCGCAGATGTCCTACAGGGATTGGCACTCTGTGGTGCTGAGATGCAATGTAGAAGCTCCAGATGTTCTGGATGCTCTAGATGGTCTGGGTGTCAGGGTTGTCCTGGGTGGATGTAAATGCCCTGGATGACACCTCTGCTTAACCTTGCTGGTCGATGGACTGTATTTGAGTTGTTCTTGCTTTTATTCAGATCTGCAGCATTTGCACCAAGGATAGCGGGTGCGGGGTTGTTGTCCAGTCCAGAAAATGTAGACCCAGTCTCTCACCACATCTTTTTTTTTTTTTTTTTTTTTTTTTTTTTTTTTTTTTTGAGAGAAAACACCCGAGGTGGTGCTAGGGGTGCTGGTAAGAGCAGGCACCACTAGCACTCCCCGGGAGGCTCCATCTATTGGTGGGGAGCAGCACCTGCTGGAAATCGGGTCCAGCATCCCTGAACATTATGGTTGATTATCTGAACATGAGGATAACAGATGACGAGCGGTTTTGATCACTACGAAACTAGGGGATTAACTGCCCATCACACTGCGCGGTGGACTAACCCTACACGGTGAATTAAGTCTGACTAACCTTTTCATGGCAGCAGCGCATCGATTCATCTCGCCTCCTATGTAGCCCTAGTGAGAGGGAGTGTCCAGACCCCTCCAATCTAGAGAAACTCCCATCTCACTCGCATATCCCATCCACACGTCAGAGCACTATGGTTATGTATGCATTATGAAAGCGGTGACCCCTATCTGACTCATACCAAGATTCTACCTAAAAAACACACCGCACATTGAAATTTGAATGTTATCCTTAGTATCCAATTGAAATTCTTCAAGACAAACCCTAAGGATGTGGGCGGGCCTTGGGTCGGGCTCAGCGCTACCAGGAGCACTATGCCCCGCCCAAGGTTGGGACACCGCACGGATAGGCCATGGTGAAGGTGCGCGGCAGCGATGGCGACCATCTCCTCTCTCAACCAGGCGCTTTGCTCACGCGCAGGTGACCGGAGGCGCTTGTCCACACCACGTCACAGGCTGATGTGGCAGAGTGGCCTAACTCCCGTTGGTTCTTTGCTTCCGGGAGTTCCACGTTCCGCTCCATTGCCGCTGCATTTTTGCCCGTGGCATATGGCCTGAGGGGCGTTGGCTATGTCGACGCCTGTGGAGGACAGTGGAGTCAGCCCTTGGTAAACTGAAGTGCGAGTGCAGTGGCGACTGCAATCAGAAGGAAGTGGGTGCGTCAGCAAAATTAGGGCGCTGCTCGGCATCGACAACGGGGCGCTGATCATCACCAACATCATCATCAACAGGTTGCGGTTTGACACCGGCATCATTCGTCATCATCATCAGGGTGCTGTTTGTCATCATCGTCATTATCACTGTCATCATCAACAGGGCGTGTTTCGACAACATCATCACGGTAAGGGTTTGTCGTCAGCATCACGCGTCATCACATCATCAGGCGGCATCACCATCATCATCATCAGGGTGCGGTTTGACACCGTCATCATTCATCATCATCATCAGGGTGCTGCTCGTCATCGTCGTCATTATCATCGTCATCATCAACAGGGCGTGGTTCGGCAGCAGCATCACGGTAATGGTTCGTCGTCAGCATCAGGCGTCATCGCCATCGTCAGGTGTCATCACCATCATCATCATCAGGGTGCCGCTCGTCACCAACATCAAGGTATGGGTGGCGTCATTATCGGCGGTACTTATCATGATGATGATCATCATCATCTTGTCTTCATAGGGCGCCGCTGAGGTTGCTCGTCATCATCATCATCATTGTCATAACATCAGTATCATTGCCATCATCAATACCTCACCTTCATAAGGCGAAGCTTGTTCGTCATAGGGCGCTGCTTACCCTTATTATCATCATCACTAGGTTATTATCCAAGGTGTTCGTCATTTGCACCATCATCATCCTTTTGTCATCACAGAGCGCTGGGCGTCGTCGTCATCATCATCATCATTATCATCATCATCATCATCAGCATCAGCATCATCATCATTATCATCATCATCGACATCATCAACATCATCAACATCATCAACATCATCATTATCATCATCAACATCATCAATTTGCAATCATAGGGTGTTGTTGGTACTGTTCTTCAGTACGATCAGCATCATCATTCTGTCATTACTATCATCATCATCATTTTGTCATCATTAGGTGTTGCGGTTCAAGGCCTTGTTTGTCTCTCATATCAGCAGGTGAGTTTGGTCGTCATCATCATCATCATCTTCAGGATGATGTTTATCACCATCTGCAAACCCAAAAAAAAAAACTCTAATCTACCTCTCTCTCCATCATAATTTTTAGAAATTTCCAATTCTACCATATATTTTAGGGATTCGATCTGATGGATGTGCTTCAGTCGGGATAGGGCTTCTGTGGTCACGGTTGGGACTCTTGGAGGAAGGGTGGGGGTGGTATTGGGGAGCCTTACTCTACACGGGTGCTGCAAGGTGGGAGGTGGCTGCCCTGTCGGGGGTGGGGCAGATTTGTGGTTTGTCCTTGTCTGGGGACGGGGTGGGAGAGTTGGTCGCCTTCAACCCCGGCGGGGGCAGATAGGGACAAGGGGAAGGCGAAGGTATCCTCTAGGAGGGAATTGGCTGTCTTTGCGGAAGGGGGGGAGGAGGGGGTATGTTCCAGGTTGGGGCCGAGGAGGTTTTCCTCGGCGGTGGCAGCATGGGACAGTGGGCAGGGGGAAGTTTCTCTGTGCGGTGACTTTAGGAAGCTTCTTGGATCGGATTTCTTCTATTATGCCTGGTAGTTGGAAGAATTTCTCAGGTCTCTGAGGGTTTGCCGGTGGGTTGTACGAAGCTGCACTGGATTTAGACTGTTATATTCAGGATTCGTGGCTGTCCAATGCCAAAACGACGTTGGCCGGAGTCGGGGTGATGCCCTGTAGCTTGTCGAAGGTGAGGGCATGAGGCCTTGCAGAGAGATCTGGGGATGCTATGCGGGGGCCATCCTAAAGGACAGCTGGGGGTTGCTGACACAGGACGACACTGGCCGGAGCTGGAGTGAGTCACGCTGCTCTGTAACCTAGCAGTTTGGGGGCGTGAGACCTGGTTGAGTTTGTCAGAGAATAAGTCAGTTCCGGTGAGCTTTATTAGGATCTGTTGGAAATCCCTTAGATACTTGAGTTTTTTGGAAAACTGCTGTGGGCTTCAGGAGGTGCTTAGAATCGTTGATATAGCATAGTGTCTTTTATATACTAATCACCATCATCATCATCATCATCATCATCATCGGAATTACTATCTTACACTTTTCCAAGAATCACTAGAAGTTCATCATTACTAGCATCACCATCATCATCACATGAGGGACGCTGAGCCCGGTTCTCAGCATGTTCGGTTCGGTTACTCCGGGTAGACTGTGAGGACCCCGGCCTCAATCTTCATTTGAATTTAAAAAAAAAAAAAAAAAAAAAAAAAAAAAAAAAAAGGGAGGCGCAGCTACTAACAAATGCCCAGTCCTTGTAGCCGAGCCCCCACTGGTGGACCCAACCCTGCACCCTATTTNAAAAAAAAAAAAAAAAAAAAAAAAAAAAAAAAAAAGGGATGCGGGCGGGCAAACCGTATTGTAAATTTCAGCAACGGGAGAGATTTGACTGCACAAATTGTGGTCATCTATTCTGGGAGGAAGATATCATCATTCCCATCCCATGACTCTCCCCTACAGACTATCATGCATCATTGTTATTGTTATGTAGTTAGCAGCTTTGCGAGCTAGCTCCCTGAGCTCCCAAGGATAGGCAACTTGAACGCTTGCTGAGATCATGGCGGAAACAAACCACATACTAGTCCCCCTATGTCATCCCCCAAGAGAGAACCAGCTATCCTTTCCCGAGGAATATACCCTCCCTCCCCCTTTGTTCCAACCTAACCTACACCCACTCTATCTCCCACAGGGCACCCAGATTCCAGCAAGGTGACGTAGGCAAAAGACGACAACGCCAACATGATGCAGAGAGGCACAGAGGGCATCATCATCACAGGAAAAAACACATGGAATAAACTCTCCCCGCAAGCCACGCCCATAGTCAGCCCTACGGTTCATCGGAGAATCACCTGCCCTGATCAACCTGTCAGAGCTCGTCCGCTTGAAAGAAGTTCGACGCACTGTGATAGCCCTGACAGGTGAAATTTGTCCCGTGTTTTTCGTCGCAACCTTCCGGGAGAGTGCAATATCAAGTTGATGCTATTTGTGGGGAGCAGCACATGAGGGGAACCAGGCCCAGCATCCCTTATAACGAAAACACATTCATGATTGATAATCATTGATGATAATTTGGGATGATCGAGGATGATTTAGGATGATTTAGGATGATTCAGGATAATAGAGTGGATGATTGAGGTCATGAAATAGAAATAGATGATGACTAATCAGAATGATTGTCTGCTCAACACTCAAATACTATCCTATCCCTAATTTTCTGTATCCATTCCAACCAACCAATCACAACCAAGCCTGTGTTGTGCACCAATCAGGCCTCTTCCTGGTCTCACACCGCAATCTGGCTCGGTTACAGGGCAACGCTACCCACCCCAGCTCCGACCATCGTCGGCCAGATTGTAGCCATTAGTCAAGTTTGCAGATCACCTTCCTCCCTCGGCAATCCCAGACCTCTATACAAAGCCTCAAGCTCCTACTCATTCAGGTTACAGGGCACCGCCCCAGCGCCGGCCAGTGTCGTTATGGCGCCAACTCAACCTGGCCATTACACAAAAATAAGCTAGAATGCCAACTAGAAATCTAGGATCTGATAATATCAGAATCCTGATAAAAAACCTTTCTGATGATGAAAATCGACGAGTACCCTGAGATGATCCCAAAAATGATGGATAATGATGAGGATGCTGATGACTATTCCTCTCCACCCCTCCCCCTCCTCCATGTACTCTCCTCCTCTCCCCTCGTTTCCTGTTCTCCTCTTCTCTTCTCGCTGCCTCCGCTGATCTGAACCCCGCTATCAATATGCAGTTCCTATTAGCCCCAACGAGAGAGATAACCACCCCATTCCCTTCTGCCTTGAAGTAACCAGTTCCCCCCAAAGGTGTACCTCAAATCTAACACTCTGACCTAGTCTGCCTTCACCAGGATATCATGTGCCCCCATACATATCTCCCAGCCCCAGCCAAGGCCAGCTCCCATCATTTGCGTCTACTCCCTAGAGGGCAATCACCTCCCACCTTGTGTTACCCCTGCGGAGTAGCGCTCCCTTCCTGACCGACCTACCTACCAACTAGACCATAACCTATCTGGGCGAAGAGAATATAACCACCAACACAGTGATCACTACTGATTGATGAAAAAATGAGTAAAGAAACCTTGATGATGACGATGATGATGATGATGATGATGATGATGATAAAGATTCAAATTGGTAGATGATGATGATGATGATGATGATAAAGATTCAAATTGGTAGATGATGATGATGATGATGATGATGAAATAAAATTGGCGAGAAATAAGTAAGGAACGTTTGACTTGCAATACCCTAATGGTACCGGTGTGGAAGATTGACAACTCACTATTGCTGTAATGAAAATAGAAGATGACAATGATTACAATTTTGACGAAGAAGTCTGAATGACGATCATGAAGAAGATGAGGAAGCGAAATGATGATGATGACCACCGTCAACAGTGATGGCGACGACCGGCAAAAAAAATGCAGGTGACGTAAATGACAAGCAACTTGGATATGAGAAGACAACCAGCGACAATGTTGATGATAAAACAACGCTTCTGACGAAAAAAACAGCACAGAAAAAACACAACAACAGAAGAACACAAGAATGAAGAAGAGCTCCGTTGATGATGATCTCGCTGACGATCCTCCTGCTGTGATGACGTTCCATCAGTCCGTTGTTCCCCAAACATTCCATCCCCTGTCCCCTGACTCCGGTCCCGATGCCTATCTTGAGTTTCTCGAGTTTCCTCCATCCAGCTCACCTTCAATATCCACCCCCCCCCCTTCCCCCCTAACAACTCCTCATAAAATTTGAAGATGATCCGGTCAGGGTCCTTCTTGGTGTGAGCCAGGTCCAGTTGGTTCTTGGTAGCCTGCATCGGACTGCAATCTCATTTTGTATCCGTTGTCGGAGCTGCTCCATAACCTCCCCATCTTCCACCCTAGCTCCCTCCATCTCCAAGATACATCTTCTCCACTAGATCACCTAGAGGACAGAACGTCTGCCCAGTCGGAACATGTTCCCCTGAAAGGTACTCTTTTGGACCATGGGGATAATGTCCGAGTAGGATGGCCCTCCAGTCCCATGGCCTCAACAAACCTGAGACCACGTGTCACCAGGTTCCGTCCCACCACCACCATAGCAGCACGACTGAGGGCATTGTAGGAAACTGTGTTCCACTGTCTTGGGACGTTTTTTAGCTGGGAAGGCCTACAGGCACCTTCGGCACCACGGCAGCGCATACCCCTGCTGCTCTAGCTGTGTGTGGTCTATTAACCAATCGTTTGTTGGCAGGCAGCGGTGGGCTATCTGCCACTGCAGAGAGGAAATCTTGGCCGGTTTCATTTCGTAATCTTTGAACCACTTTATGGGCTTTAGCACATTGATGTCCATATTGAGGTGACACTGCCACCTGTCTTCCACCACGTCCCGAAACTTTCGCTTGGGTCTCAACTTACAGTATGTTGTTTTTGTCTTCAGGTTGACCAGCGTCACTAGGTTCTGGTGCCGCTGCCCTCTTGGGGTGGTCTGACTTATCCTAATCCACCTCCACTCCTCAGGGTCAAAATGGAGGTACGCAATTGGGGTTATAGGTCTATAAGCCCTCCACCCTCTTACTTCATCTAACACTCTGATGCGGTAAACCTCCTTCTTTCCTCTCCACACGAAAGGTTATCTGTTCCCTGTTAGCCAACTGTTCCTTCCAATGGAGAAACTCAGATCAGCACCTCCTCCCATCTTGCCAGTTGCACCCGCCCTATAAGTCCTTGTTGCCCTGACAGTCCTACCCAGTCCCCTTCCTCCAACCGCGGGCCCCTTCGGAGAATTGCAAACCATGCCAGGGGGAAACTATCAATTAGTTCCTTGAGCGCAACCTCCATTAGGTGGTAGTACTGCAACCATCCCCTCATTCTTTCTGCGCTTTTCCACTCCCCCGCTTCCGCGTCCCATAGGTCCCCCACCCTCAAGACCCCATGTTTCACCCAACCCCTCCACGGGGGGTCCGAGCTACACCTTACCCAGTCGAGGGAGTTTGTGATCCATCTGTTAGCAAACAAGGGTTGTCTAACCACTTCTTCCAACCTTTTTGCAGCCGGTCTGTTTGGGATTGGGAGGTTCCTCCACACCCGAAGCAGGCGTGGCTAGTGTTCGTCTATCGGGTCCCGATTTCTATACCTTCACGGGATCCTCCAACACCTATCTTCTAACCACAACAGGGGGTCGATCTTAGGTGGGGCTTCCGGGGCCAAAGCCGCAATCTGTGTCAAAGCTATGGGCCTCCATGGGGAGGAGGGTGAGAAGATAAGACAGTGGACCCATTGTAGGCTGAGTGCTTGAAACTGTGTGGAGGGGTCAATGATCGCCAACGCGCCCCCAACCTTGGGCTGGATCACTGACTCCCATGCAACCCTGCTGTTCCCGTCGTCTCCCCTCCACAAAAATGCTGCTAATTGCCTCTTAAAGGCTTTAAGTCCCCCAATGTTCACTGACCACAAAATAGCCTTGTACCAAAGTGAGGCTAGCACTATGTTGTTAATGACCAAGGCCGCCCGAAGGTCGACGTGTGTTTATTATCCCATTTGTTCAATTTGGCCTTTGTCGGGGTCAAAATCCACTTATCGTTAGTGTCCGACTTCCCTTTGGCCGTGACCGACGCACCCACAATTTGGAAGGGGGCATCCGGAGGAAGGCATGTGATACACGCGGACTTCCCCCTTGATGATGCAGCCACCAACCTACGGTCTTCTGCCCCCAATTAACAACCATGTCCGATAACCTGCAGAAACAGGCCATAAGGGCAGGATTTCTTTCATGTTCCGGGTGCTGGGCTCCACCATAATGGTGAGGTTATCGACAAACAGGGAGCAAACTGATACAACGTCCTCCAGGATGTTTGCAATCCTGATTCGCAAGGTCCTTGTCGTGTCTTAGATTAGCCGGCAGTGCCTCCATTATGACAAGGAAAAGGAAGGGGCCAATAGGGTCCCCTTGCCTTACCAAGCGTTGAAGCTCCAATTGGTGGGCTACTGACCCATTTACCATCATGCAGGTGGTAGCACTTTGATGTAAGATCCTAATCCAGCGACGAAAATCAAGGTCGAAGTTCATTTTTTCTAAACATTTTTCTAGGAAGGCCCAATCGACATGGTCATATGCCTTCTCGCAATCGATGAAGATGATGGCAGCGTCGACTCTGTTTCGCCGGGACAAACTGACTATCTCATTTACTGTATATTCCTGAAGGTCATAAAGCCCGTATGGGCTGGGTGTATAATATCGTCTAGGACCTCTGCCATTCGGTTCGCCAAAGCCTTGGATAACATTTTGTTGACACAGTGAGAAGGGTAATAGGTTTGTAGTTTCGTAGATTCATTTTGTCTCATTTCTTGTACAATAGTGACAAGACCCCCTTCCCACCACCTCTCCCATCTCCCCGACTTCCCATACCCTCTGGTAGAACTCCCACAGGTCCCCACTCAGTTCTGTCCACATACTTTCTCATAACTCCTTGGGGAAGCCGTCGATGTCAGGCGTCTTCTCTTCCCTCATTTGGAGGAGGGCCGTCCATATCTCCTCCTTAGCAAGCGGTCTCTCCATGTATTCGCGCTGTTGTGGGGATAGGGACTTATCCAAGGGGGATAAAAACTCCTCTAGGTCTTTGTTCCATGCCTCCCCTTGCGGGTCCTGAATTTGAGATGTATAAAGTTGCCTGAAAAAGGTCCTTGTGATTAACGTGCAGTGTACTGTGTCTATTACTATGACTTCCTTTGGTCTCTCCAGATCGTAAAGTGCTTCGATCATGGTATGTCGAGCATGGGTTGTTGCCATGTTAAAGAAATATGTATCCATCGTGGCTTCTGTGGTGAGTTTGGATATTTTTCCCCATATCCTAATGCCTTGCCATCTGTGTTGAGCGAATTGTAGGAGCTTGTTTTTCAATCGTTGCATGGTGGTGATGTGATCCTATGAATCTGACTGTTGTTCTAGGTCTAGCAGGTTCTTGTGGGTGTCCATTTCCTGTTGGTAATGTAGGGCCGAGCCTTCGATAACTCTTTACACTTCCTAGCGAGAAAAATAAAGCCATTGTTAAACCATTCTAAATATGAATCGAAGCGAGGTCTTTGTTGATGCCAGAATTGCCATGTGTCATGAATCATATGCCGAAACCGCTGATCCTTTAGATGTGAGGTGTTTAGCTTACAGAAACCTGACCCTTGGTCCGACCTCTTCCTCATTGTCAGAATTACTTCACATGTCTTATGATCCAGGTCTGGATAAGGGCTGCGTGGTAGGATAATCGACCATCAGAGGGCACCCTCGAGATCGTTAGAGAGGAAGATCAGGTCTATTCTAGACTTGGACAATCGTGTCGGGTCATTGTCTCTTATACATCTAAAGGTACAATCATTCGTGTGAAGGCGGCGAAACGTATAAAAAACGGAGAGAGACTCGCAAAGGTCAGCACCCATTTGTCCATCTTCTTCCGTTGTAAAGGAGGGGGACTCTTGCGGGTTCCATCTATCCAGCCACCTGTAGGGGGCTGCATTGAAGTCTCCTGCAATGATCAGTCGGATCCGCTCAGACAACTGTGCTCTTAGGTTCTCCAGGAATGTCCTCCTTTCCCCCACCAAGTTGAAGGATTAAACGCACAGGGTACAAAGTAGTTCAGCTCAAGCATTCTAAGGACTAATACCCACCTCCCCTCCCGCTCATCTGCTGCCCAATGGACCATTTGAAACCTAGATTCGAGGGGTAACCATATTACAACCCCTGCCGTTCTGAGTCTAGGGGCATGGGCCGCATGGCTGAGTATGGCCAGACCATCTTGTGGGCCCTATTGTGTTTTGGTTTATCCTGCAGGTGGGTCTCCTGAACACATATCACGTCCGACCATCTCTTCCCCCCCACACCTCTGAGTTGGTCCCAAATAGCCTGGCGTTTTTTTGGATTAATTGTTGTCAGGCCATTGACATTAATAGAGCGCAGGTCTAGGTCTGCTGTACGCACACACTACTGCCACACAAGGTTCTTACCATACAACGTTTCAATGTCATCCATCCCTCTGACTGTTCCGTTTTACGACTCAGGAAAAAGGACCAATCACATGGACTGGCACTTCTTGACATCACGCCTGTCCAAACTCAAAATGTTTTTCCTAACTATTCTGCGTAGGCACCTGCACACGTCCTCTTATGTCCAAAAGTCGTTGGCTTTAACTCTCAGGCATTGTAATTCCAGCAGCGCATTGTGGTTGTACCAACATAGATTAGCTTTCTTGTTAAGCTCGAAGAGGTTCTTTCGTGCCATCTGTTGGCTGCATCCCTCCATCCTCATTGCGGCCCTAGCCGCGAGTACGTAGTGTTTAGGAATGAAATCCTCTCGCTGCTCTGTGGAAATCTTATCCCTTTCCTTTGCATCCTCAATTCGTGGCAGAAACTCCCAGCCCTGCAATGTGACCCCTCACTTTTCCCCAACTAGGGAGAGTCCGATCTCCCATTTTCCATCGCGCTTCCTAAATGGAACCACTAGAACCCCTTTCGCCTTTGAGAGGGGAAACTCGAAGAGGCCCCGTTCGACAAGCTCGCACAACCGAAGTTGCTGTGAAGTAATGCCTTCCTCCAGGGGGTCCCTGCTACCCTGGTCTTTACTGCCCTCTTCCTCTGGGCGCATGTGTTGGTTCTCTGGTGGTGGGGGGGTTAACGGACTCATTTTGAGGGTCCGGAGAGTCGTGGGTGATTTGGGGGTGGAAGCAGTAGGGGCGATAGCCAAGATACACTGAAAAACTTCCGCCCATGTCCACTGTGCTGGGGGACCGGTTGCCAGTGCAGTTTTGAGTGTCGAACTATCGTTTAAAAGTGTTACTAGTTCCACATATGCGGCCTCCCAGTACTCCTCCCCCCCTTGTGGATGTAGGGCCCCTCAGGTGCTGGATTATCCAATTCGTAATTGTTTGCATTTTAAGGTCCAAGTCCATTTCCGTGGGGGGGGGGTCTCGATCCTCTGGATCCTCGTGACAGTTCCCCATTGCCACGTCCGCGGGGAGGGGACCCAGGTCTATGTTCATTGGTTGTGACCCAAACGCCTTTGAGAAGAAATCTGAAGCCTGCATCCCTTCCCGTGGGATCTCTCCTAGTGATTGTTGTGGTTGTTGTTGTGGCTGTTGAGTTTGTTGGGTTCGATGTGCTTGATGGGGATGCCCTGGCTGCTGTGCTTGATGGGGATGCCCTAGCTGATGTGCTTGATGTGTCCGTTGTGCTTGTTGTACTTTGTTTGTTGTGCTTACTGTGAGCTCTGCGAGCGCTGCCCATGCTGCATTGGCTGTGTTGGCTGCATTTGTTGTGTATATTGTGTATGCTGTGTTTGCCATGTTCGCTGTGCTTGCTGCGTTTGCTGCGTTTGTTGTGTTTGTAGTGTTTGCAGTGTTTGCCGCGCTTGCTGCTTTGATTGTGTTTGTTGTGGTCGCTGTGTTTGCTGTGCATTTTGTGCTTGCTGTGTTTGCTGCCGGTGTAATTGTTGTGATTGTTGTGGTTGCTGTACCTGGTGCGCCTGCTGTCCCTGCTGTGCTTGATGCGCTTGCTGTGTCTGCTGTGCTTGCTGTGCTTGTTGTGTTTGTCATGCCTGCTGAGCTTGTGCCTACCGAGCCAAGGCTTCTTGATCTTCATAAGCATGCTGGTTCTGCCGAATTTGATGGACCGCCTGGTAGGAGGATTGTGCCTCCATCTCCTCCTTCTTCTCCCTTCTCTCCCCCCCTCCACTTTGCTCTTGAGCCGACGCAAGAGGGCCTGAAGGTCCCTTTTGCATTCCTTCGTCTTGGCCTTCAATTGTGTCATTCCCATCTCCTTGCCCTCTTTGACCCCCTTGCCTCTCCGCCCTGGCCCCCCTTTCTCCCAAGTCATAGTACGATCCCCCGTCACCTCCCATCACTCCATTGCTGTCCCCAGTGCCTTTTCCCTCGATCATCTGCCCCCCACCTAATTCCATTCGAGAGTTTGTGTCTCATCCCTATCTTTCTGCCTCTACACGTCCGCCCTGCCAATCCTTCAGCGGAGCAAATCGACTTCCTTCCCCCTTAACCCTGGGCACAGTTCCCATATTACTAGCCCCCCCTGACTCCTGGTATCCTCCTTCCTTCCTTTTCCCTTGAAATTTTCCCATGAGCCCATCTTATTAGTTCCTTTGCTCTCTTTCCTTCTCTCCTTCCCTTTTATCTCTCCTGAGGTATTAGGAAGGAGGGTAGAGGGGCGGGCCTCTCCAGGTGATCCTCCAGAGGCTTGAGGAGGGCCCACTCAGTCCGAGTTTCAGTTTCTTGTTTGGGGTCACCCTGCCCCTCCCATGACCATCCGAATACTTCGCCCCCCTCCTCCTCCGGGGCGTCTATGTACACGCATCCTTCGTGACCAGGGTCGACTGTACGACACCGTTTCAAAGGGGTCCCTCCTCAGGCGCCTTGTGGGTTTTGCTGTGCACGAGGGGCGGTGGGTACAGTTCGTGTCCGTATACAAGTGCCCGTAGGCCTGACATTTGACACACCATGGCCGAATCTTGTGGGTTCTGTGAATGCGATACAATCTGCCCCAATGCAGTACTGGATGATGTCATCGATTGTGAAGATCTGCCCTTCGGCCATGTTAATGGCTAGCATAAGGTAGTCGTCCCTCCGTGCCACATGCGGCGGGAGGGGCTCTATAAAATCCACCACGTCATATTTTAATATCGTGTACAAAAGCAACCTGAATTTCAATCGGGATATGCAGAAACTCTACCCAGAAGAATTCTTTCATTTTCTGTTCCCTCCATTCCTCCGGTCTTTGCTGCTTCGACGGGGACCACGGGTAGATACACACTTCCGACCCCTCACACAGGAGTGATTTCCACCCATTCATTGCCCTCTTGTCAGTATCGAACATGCAGATAACTGTGATTACCGACACTGAGATTGGCTGGAGTAGGAAGAACTTGTGGGCACCATGCTGGGATCCTTTGAAGGCGGCCAACTGATCCATGATCCAACCGACTTTATCGTTCGTAGATTTAAAGGTGGCGTCGTTGTGAAAGGCCCAGTTACTGATACATCGTGTATATAGCTCGTCTCTCATTCTTATCATATCCTCTGGGAGTGCTTTGACCGTGGTGGATATACCCCCCTGGTGCAAGATTCCATTCTCAAAGGGGGAAAGAAAGCGGGTCAAGAAAAACGCCCCTGCTGTTCTTAGATTCGTCAATTGGAGTTTCCACTCCTCTTCACATCCCCCTTCCCCTTCCTTCGTTTAATCGAGACCAAATCCTTTGAGAACGGTCTTCCCACCCTTTCTTCCCATGATTTCGAACTGGTTGCACTGCTGGATGAACCCGCTTGTTCCCCTGGTCCAATACTAACTTTTCGCATTGACATAGGTCGTTCTTACCTTTCATGATTCTTTCTTTTCGCATTGACATAGGTCGTTCTTACCTTTCATGATTGTTTCCTTTTCCTTCACTCCCCCTCCTTCCGTTGACGTCACCATGGTATAACGCTGCTCGAAGGTTACCTACCTAGAGGGTCGATATACTTGCAGAGAGCCTGAGAGAGGCTATGGCTGCCGGCGGCCAGCCTTCTCCACCAGGACTAGCTTAAGTCCCGCGGCCCCTAGAGAAGGCTGAGTCTTCCCCCGCCCACCCCTCTTCTTGGTCGTCGCCTCGAGCTTGCAGACCTTCGAACTCCGTTCTGCAAAGTTTCGTGGCACCAGCTGGCTGTCACAGTCTCCACCTTCTTTTACGGGCCTCACAAACGAGTCGGCACCCTGCCCTGACTTCAGCCTGTGCTCCCACTATGCCATTGACCCGCCCTGCTTTTGCCTTTGGCTCACTTCTCTTCTCCTCTCACACCCCGGGCTATGGTCGACTTCTTTGCTATCAGCCCGGTACACGCAGTCCCGACTATGGTCAAGGACCTAGCTGCCGGCCAGGCACCCTTGTCCGGATCAAACGCTTCCCCTCACACCTTTTGCACTGCCTCATATCTTGCCCGTCTCGTTCTTCAGTCCCGATGGCGGTGCTTCGCACCAGCACGACGCAAACCTGTCGTGTCGTCGGCGCTAGTCGGCGTTCGAAGCACTCATCTCTGTATCGTTTCAATTTTAAGGGATGTCCTTAAGGACTCAACTACTCTTCAATTTTAAGGGATGTCCTTAAGGACTCAACTACTCTCAAAGGGCACTAGAGACTTAAACCACCAGTGTACCTTTCCCAGCTATTTTTTCAGAGGTGCGCCGGGTATCGTGCTAGCCTGAAACGGAAGGGCGGCTGCCGATAAATGGAACCGGCGGCCAGTCTTGATTTTCGGTCTGGCACGCAGTGCCTGCAGCCGGCACACCCATGAACTGTTGAAATACAGACTCAAGTTCGAATCCAGATGCAGTCAGATTAACAAAATAAGAAACTTCTGAATTACCTAGGGCCGATGAGTTCAATAATGATATCTCAAGGCCGTCGCCCAACAGTCTGTCTCTTTTAACCACCAGTACCTTTCTCAGCTATCGATGCCGAGCCTAAAACTGCCCTGCGCGCCAAAAAAACACGAGCCGGCGTGGGCCTCGTTTTGGCTGTGGCACCACCAGCCATTTCGTGCCGGTGGTTCTGAGCCTGCCCGGCTCCCGTGTTAACCGGTGGGCATTTGTTTTTCAAGCAGGGAAAAGGTACTGGTGGTTTAAACTGCAGTGCAATGGTTTCAATGTCATTGGGCCTCTTGCCCAAAGCTGGTTATGATAGATGGTGCTACGGGGAACATTCAATGTGGAAGCATTGTGGATGTTTTTTGAGTGATGAAGATGAAACCACATCGAATGAGCTGTAGCTGTTTTGTTTTATCCTTTGGTTTGACTCAGGGGAGCGGGTCAGCCTGAGGGTTGAAGGCTGAGGCCTGACCTCCCTTGTTCTGCTTACTCTACTCATGTCATGCACTTCGCCTTGGGCACTGCACCCTGATAATAAAATGTCTTTTCATAAAATTGACAAAAAAAAAAAGAAAGCCATATTTTTCTCTCAACTTCACTATTCTTCTCTCTCTTCTTTCAAGTTCACCTTTCACTACCTGCCCACCACTACTCCTAAGGCTATGCAGTGACCCCTGCAAGCATATCTACCTCTCACAACGAAGGGGATGCATGTTGCTCCCTGCCCTGAGAGTGCAAGTCAGGGAGAAGGGTACAGCCACGGTCGGGGCCTAGTTAAACCACCAGTACTTGGCCCATACATCGGACGCGTGCCGTTGTCGTCCGGGCTTCAGCGTACCAGACCTCAATGGCTGGAAGCGCCAGCCAAAACAAAGTCGAAACGGCGCCGCGGTGGTTCGGAGAAACTTGGCGCGCAGGGGGTCGGCAGGCTCCGCATCGATAGCTGGGCCAAGTACTGGTGGCTTAACACAAAGACCGAGCATTTTGCCAGTAGGGTGGGGCCATCGTGCGGGGGACTGGCTAACACAAAGACCGAGCATTTTGCCAGTAGCTGCGCCTTCCTTTTCTCCTTCCCTCTCCCACACACCAAACACAACCCACTGACATGCACATGCCCGTGTTGGCTAACGAAACTACAAATACCCACCAGGGTGAGCAAGCCGACTTTTTTCAGCTGGCTGGCACCAAGCATGCCCGAGGTGGTTACTACCTGCCTCGTACCTACCACTACTCCTAAGGCAAACAAAAGAAGGAGAAAAAAAGGGACAATGCCCACAACAGCGCTACAAGCTTTGATCCCAATACCAGGAACTATAAGATGATCTGTGGTTTACCAAAGAGAGCACCCATGGTAGTATCTCACTAAGAGCAAGCTGAAGGACTAGTACAACATCAGACTTTTGTAACCAAATCTGTATTGTGCCCTAACTGCTAGAGCATTCTCAGTGCATTTTGTGCATCCCATTTTGTTCTCCGTACCTAAGTACTGTAACTGCTGTGCGTTCCATGCTTTTTTTTTTTTCTTTTTTTTCTTTTTTTCCAAACACCCCCACCAGTGTTAGTGGTGCTGATAAGAGCAGACACCACTAGCACCTGGGGAGAGGCTCCATCTATTGGTGGGGAGCATCACCTGCTGGAAAACGGGTCCAAATTGTTCCAACTACCGCCCACTATTTGTAACTGCTCAGGAGGCATTGATTGATTCCCCAACCGAGAAGGATTGACCTCCTGTCATGTGAACCACCAAACAAAGGACATTTCCAGATGAAGCGTCAGCGGGCCAGCCAGGCATCCATGCAAGCAACCCTCATCAACCAGCACTCTACCAGAGGAGTGGAAAACAGCAACCCCCTCAACCGCCTCCCGCACTGGTGGCACGAGTCGCAATCCCTCCTCCCCACCCCGGCAGCTAATAGGAAGGAAGGAAGAAGAAGCAATTGTGGCAACCGCAAGACCCGCAATGCTGGAACCAGTGGGAACACTGACCGGACTCGTGAGGGAAATGGGGAGGGGGAATTAACGAACACGCGAGATGCGGGTGGGAAAAGCGGACGGAGGGAAGGGAGGAGATGGGTGGGGCCGAGGAAGGGTGGACGCCGACTCTCTCTCTCTCTCTCTCTCTCTCTCTCTCTCTCTCTCTCTCTCTCTCTCTCTCNTCTCTCTCTCTCTCTCTCTCACACACACACACACACACACACACACACACACACACACACACACACACACCTGTCGGCGGATGGGGAGTCGGGGCAATGCGGGCGGGAGGAAGTGGAGGGGGAAGAGAGGGGCATGGATGACTGAGAGGGCGGAAGGCCGGCGAGTCGCATTCACACTCTTTCTCCCGCCTCCCGCTTCCTCTCCCCCTCCTCCACCGCCTTCTCCTTGCCCTCTCCCCCCCCCGCCACCTTCCCCATCGCTGCAGCGGGTCCACTTGTTTTTTCAATTTCCTTCTGAAAGAATTTGGATCATGATCAAAATGTGCAACATCTATGATACTAATGATAGTCTAAAGAAAAGCAGAACTGGATGATCTGAATACCCGAAGAGATTTCCAAAAGCCAAAAACAACAACAACAGAGAGCCATCACCACAAAACATGCAAAACAACAAGAGAGGTGACCTGTCATACTCTTTCAATTTTTTTTTCCTATTTTCCTTTCAGTTATGGGTTCTAAGTTCTTCTAGCTTCTGCACTCCTTTGTACCAGATTATATGAATTTCAGAATCTTCAGATGAAATTCTTTTTTTTTATTTAACAGCACCACGACCTCCCCGGAGGTCACCCATCCCACTTGGCTTCCTAGTCCGGATGGGGGATCAGGCGCGTTAGCCGTGGCACGATTGTACCATGCGATCCTTTCTTTTTTTTTTTTTTTTAATATATGTGTCATCCTTGCGCAGACGCCATGCTAATCTTCTCTGTTTCCTTCCAATTTTATCTATCAGAGCGCTCTCGCCCCGTTACTCTTCAGCTGAGACCGAGGAGTGCGTTCATCAGACGGCTGACGGACGCTGAAACATCCATCTGCCTAGCATTCCCGCCAATTTTAACGTATGTCCTGAACCATCCCTCACATATAATTTTATATGAAATTCATATTGAATAGGATCATGTTCACAATCCGAAGGTCGTGAGTTTGTACCTCACATGTCCCGCCTCTCCCCCCTTCACCCCACCCCACAAAAAAATAAAATAAGATAAAATGAATAGGGTCATCATGTTCTTAATTTGCAAAATGTACCCCACTTCAAAGAAACCGAACCGAATGGATCTCAAATTTTCTGATTTCTGAATGCAGACACCTGGTCACACATCAATATTATGGTATCCAGCCAGACTGCCTTAAGGCAGCCGGCTGATTAAAATCATTGAACCCTCCAATGGATTTTTTTCCTTCTAAACGGTTCCATAAGGGACTCTGGGTCCATTTCCGAGCATGTGATGCTCCCCTAGACTAGATTGGTGCAATGTTGTTGTCAAAAAAAAAAAAAAAAAAAAAAAGGAACAAAAAAAGGTATCACCAACCCATGGGGCACAAACTCTTCAGAATCTGTAGACAACATGGAGACCAAACTAAGAATGACCTTGGGAGTCGGGACCAAAAAAAAGAAAAAAACGACAGAAAAAAAACAGGAAAGAACTTGGGACCATGATTTCATTTCATATCATGTCCCATACTTCAAAGAAAGAAAGAAAGAGTATAATCAGTATTAATAACCCAAAAAAAAAATTCAAATCTCCAGAAAGGAGGAGCAACCCCAAATCGGCATTTCACCCAAATCAACTCAACACAGGACGGCAGAAGCAACAGGAGATCTGACTTGTCGTACCGTTTCCAGTTCTAGCGTCTTCACTTTCCAGTTCTAGCGTCTTCAGTTTCCCGTTCTAGCGTCTTCAGTCCATCGTATCGGACTTGGTGTGTGACCTAAATTCAGACGAAATTCAGATTTGGACCAAATTCAGACCCATCTTGGACCATCATTTGAATTCGGACAAGTCCTCCTGCACTGGAATATCCGGTTCACAGTCTGAAAAGGCCGCAGTAGATATGACCCGTTGTACTTTCGGACAATCTTGCGCGGTAGTTTCCCCCGAAAGAACCACTTAGATTCTCAGAATCTTCCTCTCCAGTCATCTCAATTGGCTCTCCAGAATTTATTCTCCTCCCCCCCCCTCCAAGAACAACTTACTTCATTGTGTGCAGAGGAGGAGGAGGAGGGGGGGGTGGAGAGGGCTTGGGAGGGGGAAGGACGGGGCGTTGTATTAGACTTGGCAAAGGTCAGGGTCTCGACTCTAGAGACTCAGAATGCATGAGCATGTAAACACTATCTAACAAATAGGATATCACTAAGATGTCAAAAGGCATGAGACTACTAAGTGGGGGACAGCACCCCTAGGTTCTCGCCGTTATTATGGAGCCTGAATACCTCGAGTAATGTCAGCAGCAACTTTAGAAAGCCGATCGATGTACATGAGTTCCCCGTTCTGTGCATTTCGTACCCAACTTCAGCTGCTTCGGTAAACCGGACCCCAACGATCAATAACCTTTCTTAACCGACTTTGCCGGGCTGACGAGATTACTCACTTAAGCAGCTGCTTGAGTAGCTACAGCAAAAAATTACTTCCCAGCTTGTATGTGTTTCCAGTTCCCTTTGCGCTCAACATGCACGCTTGAGTGTGCTAAACGACAGTTGCTCCGCCGTCTCAAACTTGTAGTACAAACCTAAGTTCAAACTTGAGTACAAACCTAAGTTCAAACCTAAGTTCAAACTTGAGCACAAACCTAAGTTCAAACCTAAGTTCAAACTCGAGTCCAACAACTTGAGCTCAAAATTGAGTCCACAAACTTGAGTTCAAACTTGAGCTCAAAAACTTGAGTTGAGTTCAAAGAGTTCAGAAACTTGAGTTCAAACTTGAGTTCAAACTTGAGTTCAAACTTGAGTTCAAACTTGCGTTCAAAAATTTGAGTTCAAAAACTTAAGTTCAAATTTTGAGTTCAAACTTGAGTTCAAACTTGAGTTCAAACTTGCGTTCAAACTTGCGTTCAAAAATTTGAGTTCAAAAACTTGAGTTCAAATTTCTTGAGTTCAAATTTGAGTTCAAATTCGAGTTCAAACTTGAGTTCAGAGGGGATGTTCTTTCTTGTGCAGTTTCCATCCACCTCCTTGTTGAACATTCAACTTCTGAGAAGGGTCTCTCCGTAGAGTAGTTAACTGCGGTTAACTCCACAAACCGCATAGCATGGAGTAGTTAACTGCGGTTAACTCCACGAGCATTCGACTTGGATTAACACAAGTTGCAACTTGTGTTTGGATTGACACAAGTTACAGCTTGTGTTCTTCCGGTATGGCCGAGCATCATGTTGTTGAGTGGGGGCAACCCGTCGGGATGACTTTTAGCTTGTACTTGTCGACTTGTTAACGTGATCACCGTACTGAGGAGTGCTTCAAGGCTTCAAGCTTGAATTGCATTGAGGGTCCGGACTTCTCTGAAAACAACCTTCACTTCTTGAAGACCCGCAAATTTTGTACCAGGTTTGTCAAACGGCCCGAAAGCAAGACCACCGCAGAACAAACGCACGCAGAACGTGCTTCACACAGCAAGTTAGCATAAACAAAACAAGCAGGCCTCGTGAAGTTGTTTCTGCCATCCAGCCCCACTCCTTTCAATACCCCTCTGGTCCCCTCTCCTTTCAATACCCCTCTAATTCCTTCTCCAGCCTCGTGACGATGTAAATGATCTTCTTCAGACTTGCTCGGCCCAATGCTCACAACTCCCTTCTCCACTCTCCGTACTTTGTGTGACATCTTGAAAATTGCAACGACTCCTTCATGAGTAAGGGCATATATACACCAGAACTCCCCCAGGTGAATGTGGTAATCAATGTCGACAGATACGTCCAGTACAGTTCTGGTGTGAGGACGGGCACACACACACACACACACACACACACACACACACACAC
>BFEA01000503.1:632993-643047 GCA_003427395.1 Chara braunii | reverse complement strand
CTCTCTCTCTCTCTCTCTCTCTCTCTCTCTCTCTCTCTCTCTCTCTCTCTCTCTCTCTCGTACTAACACACTCACCGTGGCGCGCGTCGGGGGGCGTCGGCGGGCAGCGCGATGGCGTTCGGGGAGCGTCGACTGCGTTGGCGGGCGCGCGGTTCGAAGGCAACGACGAATGCAGCAGTCGGCCGAAGTGAGGCGGGAAACTAGAAGCAGCGTGGGGAAAAAAAAGGGCCGGTAGGCCCGATTTGAACTATTTCAAATCGGGCCTTCCGGCCCTTTTTTTTTTTTTTTTTTTCATACATGACCTCCTTTTTTTTTTCATGCATTACCTCCTTTGGGGGGGAGAAGCCCCCCTGCGATTTTTAATTTCTGTTTGGCTTGGCAACATGACTTCAAAATTTATAGGCATGTACCTCACATCATAGAGAACTCAAAAAAAAATTCAGAAAAAAAAAACTTATTTTTAGGCCCCGAAATAATTTTTGGCGGGGACAGAACGCCGTCGGGTTCGGACCCCGAACGGGACCCCGAACGCCCGTACGTACGGAGGTCGGCCCGAGGACCTCCGTACGTACGGGCTGGTGACCCTGTCAGTGGTATCAATTAAAGGGTTCTCTGGTTCTGCGATATTCAGAACTGGGTGATTGATTAAGGCAAGTGCAGTTGCTTGAAGACCTTCTCACATGCACTGTCCTTGTCTCAGGGGGTATCAGGCGACTGAAATCAATCAGAGGATATGTTATAGTGCTGTAATTCTCTAGAAACGGTATGTAACAGCCTGTTGTACCTACCGTCTTCACCCGAATATAACGCCCGGTCATTATAGCCGTATTTGGGGCCATTTTCTGTCCAGATGCAGCTATAATGACCGGGCGTTCTATTCGGGTGAAGACGGTAGGAATGATCTCACCGCATCGATGGCCTCTTGGACTGGGTGCATGGATGTCAGACATTATCAGTACTTCAGCAAGATAGATCTGAAGTCCGCGTACCACCAGATGCAGGTAAGATCCGAGGACCAGCAGAAAATTGCATTGCAGACCAGGTATGGCCTGTACATGTTTGTGGTGATGCCTTCTAAAAAAAAAAAAAGAAAAAAAAGGGGCAACGGCCTTGAGATATCATCTTCGAGCTGACCTACACCAGGGATTTCAGAATCATTTGATTCTGTTCATCTCATTCAATCTGGATTCGAACTTGGGTCTGTATTTCAAAAACAGTTCCTTGAGTGGTGATGCCTTTTGGGCTCTGCAATGCGCCTTGTACATTCCATCATGCAATGAGTAGAATCTTTTTTCACTATACATAGATAAGTTAACCATTGTCTTTCTTGACGATATACTTTTCTTTAGTAAGACTATGGAGGAGCACACACAGCACTTACAGCCTTACAGACTGTTTTTAATCTCCTCGGAAAACACGAACATAAGATTAACAACAAAATGAGTGAGTTGGCACGCAGCAAGGTCTTTTACTTGGGACATTAGATTTCTACAAAAGGTTTACGGCCAGAGGATGCGAAAGTGGCAGCCATTAGGGACTGGCCATGACCCGGAACTGTCGCTGGGGTGAGATCATTCCTACTGTCTTCACCCGAATAGAACGCCCGGTCATTATCGCTGCATCTCGACAGAAAATGGCGCCAAATACGGCTATAATGACCGGGCGTTATATTCGGGTGAAGACGGTAGGGACAACAGGCTATTACATACCGTTTCTAGAGAGTTACAGCACTATAACATATCCTCTGATTGATCTCAATCGCCTGATACCCCCTGAGACAAGGACAATGCATGTGAGAAGGCCTTCAAGCAACTGCACTAAGCCTTAATCAATCACCCAGTTCCGAATATCGCAGAACCAGAGAACCCTTTAATTGATACCACTGAGGCCGACCACTTTGGTATAGGCGCAGAGCTACTGCAAGCAGAGGGTAGAAAGTTGAGACTGGTAGAGTACATGTCGAAGAAGATGTCATCCCAGAAAATGGTCAAGTCTATAGAAAGTGCTGCCTCCTTGTCTACTGCTAGACGCTTTGACGGAGGTGGACTTGTACTGGTTTAGGGTTTAGGGTTTCAGGTGATAGTCCATTTTCAATCCAGCGGTTTTGTGTTTTGTGTTTAGGGTTTAGGATTTAGTATTTAGTGTTTGGTGTTTAGGGTTTAGGATTTAGTGTTTAGTGTTTGGTGTTTAGGGTTTAGGATTTAGTGTTTAGGGTTTACATGACAGGAAGGCATGTTCATATACAGTTAATTATCTTGATTTTCTGAACCCTTAGGGTTCTGAATGTCTTCCTCTCTCTCTCTCTCTCTCTCTCTCTCTCTCTCTCTCTCTCTCTCTCTCTCTCTCTCTCTCTCTCTCTCTCTCTTCCCCCCCCCCCTGCCCTAGGTATGACGCCCTGCGCCATTGACTACCCAATGGTCGCCAGCGAAGCCGTACTCGAAGTTGGCCACAGAAGCAAAGCGCAACGCCTGCGCAACAATTCAAACTACAAAGTGTCTGCCGGATCACTCTAGCTGCTCTTTTGCACTCTCTGCTTTCACAATCTTGGAGTTTTCGGACCGGTACTGATCCCTGGCCTGTCGGCCAGGTTCGCTTGCCGCTTCTGGATGTTACTGGACTTTCCTTGGATTCCATTTTCATTTTTTGAATTCCTACGATCTACCGGAAACTGCTTACAGACAGACCATACCCTAAAGTGGTGATTCAAGCCAAGGGCCTACCAGTTGGAGTGTGTGTAGTTCAGCTGCTGCGGCTGTTTCATCAGGAGGGGCCAGGGCAAGGATTCAGCAGCTGAGACTCACCTTGCCAAGGCCTCGTCTTCAGGACATGAGACCAAAACTGTTCTCGTGTTGTTGTCGTTTTTTTTTTTTTTTTTTTTCCCCAAGCTATATTCTTCTCTCAGTTATACCTCCAGGATAGTCTTTTTCCGGATTTTTTATATTTTTATATTTTTATTTTTACAGGGACCTTCCCTGGTCCTTGCCAGGCCAGGCCCCCTGGGCAACCAAGGTGACCCGGGCGGCCCGGTTGGTAACTCAGATATGTACCATTCTTGTAAAGAGCACTTTTCTTTTTGTTCTTGCGGATGGTTCTTCCTTATGGACTACGGGACAAAGACACCTTGGGGCTGTGATGATCCTAAGAGGGAAAATCTCTTTCAGTGATGGATGGTTATGACTGAGATCTCAGACTCTCAGTGATGCTGCTATGACAACGGTCACTGATTCAGATTCCCTGATGAATGATACCATCAAGCTGCAAGCAAGGTACTGAAGAATGATCGGTTTCTTCATTTGAATATTCAAGCACACAAGTGCCCTTCCCAACAAAATCACTGAGAGTCATGCAACCTAGTGTGAAAACGAACAGAAAAGAACTATGACAGACTGATGAAAGGGTTTCACCCAGTTCGTGCAACAATTGCGGATACCGGGGCTTGATCCCCAGACTTTCCCCAACCCAGTGTACAGTACGTTTGTGTTGTTCGTTGACCCCGTGTGCCTTGAACCCACGACCTGTCCCCAAACCCGTGTGTAAATGCTTTGTGTGTGAAGCCCGGGTCGTGTGGATTTGATCCGTAGGTCTATTGTTTAGAAGTCTTAGGGTCGTCAGTAGGTGTTCTGAAAAGGCAAGTTTACCGTTGACCTTTTGAAAGGTCTGGCATACGTCCTCTGAAAGGTCAGTAGATCGTGGCTAGGTTAGGTCCCGAAGATTCAACTTGACCTCTCGAAGTCAGTAGAGGCAGCCCGTCAAATCTCTGAAAGGTCAAGAGTCCCTCGTCAACCCCGAAGGGGCACATGAAAGGCAGTCCCAGTCCAGTCCGTTTTGCAGCAAGTACCAGAATGGGACAGCACATGTTGAGGGCCTGGGACATCGGGCAGGCCCAGACCACCAAACGAAACAGTATAAATATTAAATATAGAGGCAGCGATCAGTCATTCACTCATTCTGAGACAAACTACGCGGAAGCGCTGCTTGAGTGACTTGTGAGTTGAGTCACAGGTGGTCGGCAGGAAAGCCTGGGTTGAAGAGGGCACGGAGCCATAGCCGTTAGGAGGAGGAGGACGACGACGACCATAGCCGCCCGTGTGTAGAAGACAGAAGATAGAAGATAGTGTGTGTGAGTGCGGACATTCAGGGTAGATACAAGTGTTGTGTGCGTACGTGCGTGTGAGTGTGTCTCATGGTGGATACAGTGTTCGGGTGGGAATTTCATACTGGCACTCAGACGCCACAGCCGAAGGATGTGACATGTCTTGAGTCGAGTTCCTGGCCGAAGGCCATATCCCTGAGTTTTCTGTGTGGGCACACTGCACCATCTCAAGCCTGTTGCTGATTCTGCTTTGAGGAAGTTGTTTTGCCATCGGCATCTGCATGTCTGCATGTTGGACGTGAAATCGCGACAAGTCTGAATGCACTGAGGAAGGTGATGATCAAATGGAAGGAGACTGCTTCCTGATACTAGTGAGAGTCATGCGAGCTACCGGTAGTGTGAAAAGGAACAGAAAAGAACTATGACAGACTGAGGAAGGTGAGTAAATGCAGGACCGAGCGTGGAAGTCTGACGTCCTAGATGGGGTTGAAATTGCACAACTTGTCCGTTCTGGTGCTTGCCTGGTCTCAAGACCGTACTCAATGGAAGTCTTAAAATTGTCCAGTTCTCCGAAAAAATCCTGTCCTTGCGCGCTTTTTTTCCTTCTTCTTCCCCCCCCCACAAAGAAAAAGTGGAAAAGCCTTGAGAAGTTGAGATATCATCTTTGAACTGAATGTCCCCAGGTAAATGCAGAGTAAGTACCCATCTGCTTCCATTGGATCTTGGACTCAGGTCTGCATTTCGACAGTTGCGGTTTTTCTGGAGTGTGGATGTGATTGATGTATGTATGTCGTGTGTGCCTGAGTCCAAGTCTGAATCAGTGTCCTAACTGTGACCGAGCTATGTGGCTGTGCCTCAAAACATGGACATAACGGAGAGAGGGGTAGGTAGGATCAGGGGCAGGAGGGGAAGTTATCAGCAGGGTAGGGACATATTGAGGGCAGATTGATGACCCGGTAGGGATTTTCCAGCAGCTCAGAAGGTAGGATCAGGGGCAGGCTGTCCTTCGGGGCATCTGTTGAAATTGGAACGGTACAGAGAAGATTAGCATGGGAAAAAAAAAAGGATCAGGGGGCAGGAGGGGAAGTTATCAGTAGGGACATATTGACGGTAGAGTAACGGCCCAGTAGGGATTTTCCAGCAACTCAGAAGGTAGGATCAGGGCCACGAGGGGATGTTGTCAGTAGGGACATATCGAGGGTAGAGTATCGGCAAGGTAGGGATTTCCCGGCAACTCAGAAGGTCTAGAATGTCCGGTAGAACCAACGAGGCTAGCTCAGTTGGTACACCCACAAACTGTTGGAATAAAGACCCAAGTGAAACGGTTTTCACCTTCCGGCAGTCACGGATGCAGGCCCTAGAGTTCGATCCCCAGACCTCTTTGCCCATGTATGACCCCTGAGTGTTTGAACCCGTGATCTGTGTTTTGGTAGTTGTTTGTCGTCTGTCGTAGGTCCGTGTAGCGGTAGAGGTTTGATCTGTAGGTCTGTCGAATAGGAGTCACAGCTCTGTAGAGGTCGTGGCTGTAGATGCCCTGAAAGGTCAAGGTCGTAGCTGCTACAGTACCCGAAAGGCCAAGTCCACTGCCTTCTGGAAGGTCCGGAAGTGGCTTTTCGAAGTGTCCCACGTTTAGTCAGAGGCAAGTGGGCAAGTGGTGGGCCTTAGTCAGAGGCAAGTGGGCAAGTGGTGAGCCAACTGCGTTACATCGGCAGTGCGACTGCATCGAGTTGGCAGTGAGAACCCATGCAGTCAGCGGCACCGGTCCCAGTCAGTCAGAGTCCAGTCAAGCAAGTACCATGTGGGACTGTGTGCACCATGGGCTGATGGAAAGGGGCAGACCAACGAGTTACAGAAGTATAAATCAAGAGGCAGCGCTCAGCCATTCATTCATTCGCTGCGTAAGCCATGCGGAAGCGCTGCTATAGCGTCTTGTGCGAAGTGGTCTGCAGGTTGCCCGAAGACGAAGTGGGCTGAAGGGAGATCGTAGCCATAGTCAGTAGTGGTAGTGCGCCCATAGCCGCTGTAGGAGGAAGTTAGACATAGCGTATGTGTGTAGGGTGATCCAGAGTTAGCGTGTGTGAACAGTGGGGTTGGACACAGTGTGTTCGGGCCTTTCACAAACGCACAAACACGTTCGGGTGCTCGGCCGAACGCCTCCCGAACGTGTTCGGTTGAACATAACTTTTTTTTTAATGATCTTTTTGAAGTTTCTGTTTTAGGTGGTTGATTTTTAAATTGAGTTTGGCTAAGAATTTGATACCACCCAGGCAAAAGTTGTTTGTAATAACTTTGTATTACTATTTCACATGACATATATTTTTTCAGATTTTTCTGAGAATGCTTTCTTTTTTTGTGAAATATTTTTATGTTCACGTTCGGAGGGTTTCGGCGCTCATTCACGTTCGGTCGCGAACGTTCGGGTTCGGTCGCGAACGTTCGGGTTCGGTCGCGAACGTTCAGGTTCGGTCACTGAACGTGAACATGATGCTACGCAGGACCCAAGTCCGAACCCAGATACAAATGGATGACCAGAAAATTCTGAGTTACCTGGAGCTGGTCAGTTCGATGATGATATCTCAAGGCCGTTGCCCTTTTTAGAAAGGTCCGGTAGATGCTTTGTATGTAATGATGGTCCAGGGTCTGAACGTAAACAGCTATAGGTGTGGCTTCAGGGTCTGCAGGTAGACATCAGTGTGCAATGATGTTCCCGCCAAACGAGGGAACACTCGGTAGGCATAGTGCTCTCAACGGAGGGAAGGTAGAGGGAGGTAGTGCCTGCCCAAAATATTCTGGAAGCGGGTAATCCTAAAGCATATCATTCGGTGCAATGAACAGCATGTTCATCCACCAAGCAGTCATGCTGCTGCCCCGCTCAGAGGAAGAGGTCGGCGGCGCACCTGGAGGTGAAGGCGGAGCTTGAGGGCGAGAAAGAACACCTCCATGGCCGTGGAGGCATAGCAGCAAGGGGTAGGCGAAGCCCTAGGCTATGGAGACATAGGGATAAGACTTTTCAGCTGGGCTATGAAGGTGCAGAGGAGGAAGGGGGTGGGGACCCTTGGGGTATGATGGACTAACATCTTCATCTTCCTGGTCAGTGCTGGAACAAGAAGGGCTCTATCGGGGCTCACGTCGCACATTGTGTTTGTCTGGAGGCAGCTACGTCTGTAGATGAGAGGAGAGACAATGAGAGAAGTTGCATGGCACATTCAACAACCGAGGTGGCTCAGGACGAACCACCATAGACAGTAGCCATACCAAGTGAGGTAGAGGTAGGGTGTTGGCTACTTGAGAGCTTGTTATGCACTGCGGCATGAAGCGGACAGGATCATAGCAGAATGAAAGCAGGAAAAACAGGGCGGATATACGAAGGCAAAGTGTGAAGGATGTTACCTTGCATCCCGTTGCAATAACCATAGGCAGTTGTTGGGAGTCGAGCTGACAAGGAGTCTCTCCTTTTGAAGTCTGCGGGTGGAGATGGATAGCAACCTGGTGGTGGAGAGAATGTACACAGCCTTACGGAGTGCTGGTGAGAGATGTCCGAAACGCCCGTCTTCATGTCGTCACCCTGAACTCCGTTCGCTTCATGTCCGCATCCTACCATGTACGAAGAGGAGACCGGCATCAGACAGAAAAAGCAGAGTCAGGCCACAGCAGAATGATCAGGCACCGAGTCCTACGTCAAAACAATGAACACCAACCCATGCCAACATAGTTGTGTGCAGCCTGCCTAAGGGCATGCTCACACTAGCACTTTCCTAAATATATACTACCGCAATTACAGCAAGACCTAGATGAATCTGACCGCGATCACGTCCAATGAGCAGCAGGATTGCTAACCAAGGGGTATGTGTATATTGGGCAGGATGCGCTCATTGGCCGCATTTTGGGTTAAACCACCATTCCAACGGGCGCTGCACTGTTCATTTTTCTTGTCCACAAGTAGCGGGGCAAAATCTACAGTGCCAGGTCTGGTAGAGGTTCAGTGGCCAAGGGTCCCATACCTATTTTCCCTCACGGCGGCAGTGCAGATTTTAGGCTCGGGGAAATGCAACGTCTGGTTTGTGAAAATAGCTACCGGATGGAATGGTAGTTTAACTACACCTTCCTGGGACATAAAAAAATGCAGGGCGAGCACGCAGTAAGCACTCCGCCTAGCAATCATCACATAGGGGCAAGCAAACAGCTCAAAGCTGCGATCGAATCAACTAGAATCAGCACCGCACAAGCTGTGATCGAATCAACCGGAATCAGCACCGCACAATTTCCTTTGCAACAATAATTTATTTTCTCTCGCAAATCGTCCGCACACTCTTGTAGACTGAGGATCGCTAATCTGGGGCTGTACTGAAGCATGTCAACACTCTGCCATCTTCTCATCTGCATGGCTACAGATACTCTTACACCCGGCTAGGCATCAATCTCTCTGCCATGATTCTGCCCCCACATGTGCAGAGGGCGCCTCCTCCTGTCCTGACTGTGTGCACCCTCCACACCTGGGCATCACATGTCCGTTTTGCAGCCAGGGATGTGCAGAGGGCGGTTCCTCCTGTCCTGACTGTGTGCACCCTCCGCACCTGGGCATCACATGTCCGTTTTGCGGTCAGGGACGTTATTATGAATGCATGCCCCTCTGTGATGCCCATTGTAATTTTGTCCTGGCGTGCAACTTGTGAAACGGTATTCACCTGTTAGCAGTAGCGAATGCAGATCCCAGGGCTCAATCCCTAGTTCTTACCTTACCTGTGTACAGTACCTGTGTCGACCCCGAGAGTTGAACCCGTGACCTGTGTATTCACAACAGTTGGTAGGCTGTCGCAGGTCCGTAGGTTGTAGGGGTTCGATCTGTAGACCTGTCGGATAGAGGTCTTAGTGAGTTCTAGAAGTCGTAGCTGTAACTCTTCTGAAGGGTCAAGTTGGTAGCTGCTACAGTCCTGAGAGGTCAAGGTCGTAGCTGCTACAGTGTTCGCAAGGCCAAGCCCACAGACTTCCGGAAGGTCCGGAAGTGGCCTTTCGAAGTTGTCTCACGTTTGGACAGAGGCAAGTGGGCAACTGGTGAGCCCAACTGCGTTACGTCGGCAATGCGGCTGCATCGAGTTGGCAGTGCAAACCCATGCAGTCAGCGGTACCGGTCCCAGTCAGTCACAGTCCAGTCAAGCAAGTACTGTGTGGGACTGTGTGCACCAAGGGCATGGGAAAGGGGCAGACCAACGAGTTACAGAAGTATAAATCAAGAGGCAGCGCCCAGCCATTCATTCATTCCTGCGTAAGCCATACGGAAGCGCTGCTTGAGCGACTTGTGCGAGGTGGTCTGCAGAGTGCCCGAGGACGAAGTGGGCTGAAGGAGGAGATAGACATAGCTAGGAGAGGGACAGCGGCCATAGCCGCCATAGCTGATAGGCAAGTGTATGAGTACGAAAGTGTGTGTATGTGTGTGGGATATCCAGGGTGATCCGGAGTTGAGTGAGTGCGAACGGTGGTGTTGGATAGAGAGACGAGAGTTGGAGTGTATAGGCGCTGATGTGCCATAGCCAATTGAAGCGAGCTTGTATCTGAGCTGTGTTTTCAACTTCCATATCTCTGAGCTTTGAGTGGGCGTTGCGCACCAGTGTGACTCACCATCTGTTTGCCTGAGTGCGGAGTGGGAAAGAAAGTGAGTCTGATTGCACTGGTATCGGAGCAGGTACCCGCTATCCCACGCGCCGTTGTTGTCCGCGGTATGCCGAAGTGGGGCACCATAGCCGAAGTGCGCCATAGCTTAAGTTGTCATCAGTGCAGAAGAGTCCGCCATAGCTGCGCTGGTGGAGGAAGGTGTCGCGTACCTGCAAAGAAGACATAGAGAGAGAGAGAGAGAGAGAGAGAGAGAGAGAGAGAGAGAGAGAGAGAGAGAGAGAGAGAGAGAGAGAGAGAGAGAGAGAGACTTCGGCACCATAGCCGAAGTGCGCCATAGCTTAAGTTGTCATC
>BFEA01000503.1:616374-632746 GCA_003427395.1 Chara braunii | reverse complement strand
GAGAGAGAGAGAGAGAGAGAGAGAGAGAGAGAGAGAGAGAGAGGAGCGATACAAGGTTGGTTGTGCGGTCCAATAAGGAAGAAGGCGGCCATAGCCGCGGAGCTCGACACGGAGGAAGAAGAAAGAAGACGAGTGAAGGAGGGAGAGACGAAAGAGAAGAGAGAAGCCATAGGTGAAGAAGAGGAAGGAGGGACGACAAAGGAAAAAAGGGAAGACATAGCCGGGGTGAAAGAAGAACTAGGAGAAAGAAAGGAGGAAGAAGAAGAAGGGTGGTGAGGAATAAGAAGGCGGCAGCCATAGCCGAGTTGAAGGTTGACCGAAGTCGGTTTGGGCGTTGACCCAAGGTTGACTGCGACATTGACCAGGGGTTGGAATAGCGTTGACCAAGGCGTTGACCAAGCGTTGACCAGGCACTGACCAGGGCTGTTGACCATGACTTTGACCAAGCTGCAGCTGGTATATTCTCACCAAGCCCTCAGCCTATCCCCACGCCCTATGGATGTGCACTCACCCTATGGTACTTGCTGAGTCTGTCAGTCTCTTCTTTCTGCATTGAGTCTCTTCTGTCCAGGTGATAGGAACTCCGTGTATGAAGGATAGGGCCTTGTTGACCAAACCCACACGGGCTGAGTAGGGCTAAAGGCTATGTCTAACGACTCGACAGTACCGGAGGACACGAACCTTCCCAAGGACCGGTACTGACCGGCGGGCTGCTCGGTGTGGCACGGTAGGCCCAAAATCCGAGCTGTGGGCTGCACAACAGGCTCTCTAAGTCGTGAGAGGACTGCTGATCGCATCGTCCTGTCTACGATGTTAAACAATTCTTGAGGAGTTATGGGGGATCTCCTTGAATGCCTCCTGATCAGCATCAAGTCCTGTAGTGACAGCCATAGTTTAGGTCCAGGCTAGAGACCATAGCTAACAGGGTCCTATCAAGATTATGTGGTCCTTAGATTGAGTCAGTCTTAGGTTGTGTCAGTCAAGGAGCCGAGGTCTAAGTGGTGAGGTCTAGAACTGTTGTCCGCTTGTGCACCAATCACCATGGTTGACACTCGCAGTGGGAAGAGTACTACCCCTTACACCCAGGCTCAAGAGGAGCAAACCGCCGCCATCTTGAGAGAGGAAAGAGAGGAAAGAGAAGAAGGAGCTCCTTAGACAGGCGAAGATGAAGATTATAGTAGAGGAGCAGGCGGCGAAGAAAAAGAAGCTAAAGGAGGAGATGCAAAGATTGCAGCAAGAAGAGGAGAGCTGCAAAAGAGGAAGAGGTTGAAGAGGAGGAAGAGAAGCCGAAAGAAGAGCCCCTCAGAAGGAGAAGACTGGGGGAAGGAGGAAAAAGCAGTGGCACGAAAGAAGATGACCTGTGGGTGGAAAAGAGGATATCTGAATGGGTGGATGATTTATCATTGGGAGTGGACGAAGAGGCGATGCTATATATACCTCAGGAGGAGAAGGAAGCAGCAATTAGGGAGATCGAGGCGACGAGTGATCCCCTAGAACGCTGGGCGATAGAGAATGAGAAGAGGTTGGACTGGAAGTTACGCCTGACGAGAAAGAAGAAGAGGAGGACGAAGGAAGCCAACCGGATGGCTAGGGAAGTGGAAAGTTTACAGACGTGTAGACAGGAAGTAGAGGCCCAGCCTGATATCCAGGCCAAGTTAGACAAGATCCTTGGGAGCATCGAGCTCCTAGGCAGGGCCTGGACCGAGCACGATCAGTCTGTTAGGGGCCAAGACATGGCCCTCCACTCCATCCGATATGGTTTTAGGGACTTCGTGCACGATGTAATGACTCATGTCGGGACCGAAGTCAGAAAGTTAAGTGACAACGCAAAGAAATTCTGCACAGGCACCATTGAAGGCGCCAAGGTAGTGGCCGCTACAGAGAGTGAAGGGCGTCCCCACAAAGAGCCTGTCAAGCTCAAGTTTCTTGACTCTTATGGCGGGAAAAAGGACGAAAACTTTGATAACTGGGAGGCCAATATCAATACATACGTGTACTTGCAAGATATAGCGCGAGAGGAACAATTCCTCGTGGCCTTCCATGCATTACGAGACAAAGCGGCTAATTTTGCCAAGTCCCTTGCGCGAGCAGCTGATTGTGAAAACAATATGGTTGCATACTCCAAACTCACCCCTCTTCCCAAATTCCTCAAACTCCTGAGAGAGAGGTTCGTTGACGTCATGGGAGGCGTCAGGGCCTCTAACAAACTGCAAACAATCCACTCACGTCAGTGGAAGAGTGCAAGGGCACTCAAGGCAGTTATGGACGATCTGGTAGCCATCCCAGACCACGGGGTCACGAAGACCCAATTAGTTAACTTATTCTATCATGCCATGCCAGAGCCCTTACGAGGGCATTTCTTTGAGAAGACCCAACATGCCACCATCACGTATGATGCGTTGAGTAGAGAGGTGGTCCTGTTCGAGGCCAAATCCATGCCAGTTTCCACTTTCTGGCATAAGGATTTAAACAAGGGAAATAAGTGGAAAGGTCGTACCATCTCCGGACAGGTCAGGGCCAAGGATCACCTGATCCTTACTTTGGATGAGTGTGGTACTGACAAAGTCCCCTACAGTCAGATAGAGTGGGGGCTGGTGGAGGAAGACAGTAGTGTAGGCCAGGGGAGGACTTACGCTACTGTCGCGGCTGGAGGGAGGCCGCAAGGTAGAGGAGGAGGCTAGGGCCAAGGGGGTCGAGCCATGGGCGGTCGAGGTCCGGGCGCAAAGGGGGTTGGCGGCCAAAGGAACCGCCAGGGGTCAAGGTCCCACGCCGAATCGCTCGTGGCCCAGTTGATCACCACAGCGCAGAGGTGGAGGATCACCTCAAAGGAGAGGAGGTTGGCACCCAGGTTGGCCACAAGGCTGGCCTTGGGAAGATTTGGGCTTGGACCAGCAGAGGTTTTGGCAACCACGAATGGAGCAGGGGCAGTGCATCTATTGCTTCAAACCCGAAATGGTGTCTTCGAGTAAAATGACCCATGTACTGACGAACACAACAGATAATAAGAAAAATGGTTCCTACGATGACATGAAAGCCATGGAATCCTTCCCATATCATTAAATATTGTCCAAAGTATAGGGAAGCCCGGTTTGCTGCCCAGGGGTCAAAAGGCAGCCACCGGTAGGGGTCACAACTACCCCTACCATTAGGCCGTGTGGGGAAGTGTGCGCGCACCACCAGGAAACTCCCACACCACATGAGCCTATGGCAGAGGTTGTAGGCCAGTGCCTAGTTAGCTGTCCAGAGACTGTCTGTGTTAGAGTCTCTCTAGGCACTTCCCTCACAAGTCTGGCAGAAGAGTTGAAGGAGAGGATGTCGACCTGGGGCAAGATGAAGAAGGAGAGCACAGGACAACTGGTGTTAGTGGATTTAGAAGTTTTTAGAAGCAGGGTAGGGGCCCTTATAGACACAGGGGCTACCTGTAGTTATATTAGCAGGAAAGCGCTAAAGAAGCTGAGGCTAGGTCTGAAAGTCCAAAAGTTGGAAGACCCCATAGTCAGTATCCTCGCAGACAACCGCACGATGTGTGTTGAGGATTAAGTCGAGGGAGTCCAGGCGTATCTGCGCTTAGAGAAAGATGGCACAGTGGACAAAGCTCTCCACTCTCTGACTCTCCTCGTAGAGGACAACCTCCCTTTTGATATAGTCCTAGGTATGGACTGTGGAGAGGCACCAGGGGCCACACTCCACTTAAGAGAGCATGAGTGTAGGCTCCCTAGTCCATCAGGCGAGGTCAAGATTGCCCGTCTGTTCCATGTGTCAGGAGTAGATAACTCCCTAGCGCAATGCTGTCTCAGTGCTCCCGCGTTCGCGCGATTAGTTAAAAAGGAGCAGTTAGAAAAACAAGTATTTGTAGCTTATGTGAGGCCTGTCACTGAGCCTAGTGAGGAAAAGCCAATAGACCCAACTATTGCCAAGTTGCTGGAAGAGTTTAAAGATTTGGCAGAGCCGCCAACAGGAGTAGTGTCGCGGCCAATCCAACACTGCATTGAGATAGAGCCTAACAGTAAAACTCCTAAGGGTGCAGTTTACAGGATGTCCCCAAGGGAGTTAGAGGAGTTGCGTAAGCAGATAGACAAACTCCTCGAAAAGGGTTGGATTAGGTCCAGTTCGTCTCCTTTCGGAGCACCCGTATTGTTTGTCCCCCAAAAAGAGGGAGAGTTGCGTATGTGTATCGATTATAGGGGTCTGAATGCCATTACAGTGAAGAACGTTGAGCCACTGCCCATGATAGACGATCTTCTGGATCGAGTGCAGGGCTGCAAATATTTCTCGAAGATAGATTTGAAGTCCGGATATCATCAGATAGAAGTCCATCCTGATGACCAGTACAAGACTGCTTCCCGGACTAGATATGGGCATTATGAGTTCATCGTGATGCCCTTTGGACTGACCAATGCGCCAGCCACATTCCAGCGCTATATGAATGATCTGTTTAGGCCTTGGTTAGATAGATTTGTTGTAGTCTACCTAGATGATATATTGGTTTTCGGTAAGACCCTCCAAGAGCATCAGGGTCATTTAAGGCCGGTCTTGGAGAAGTTGAGAGAGACTGACTTCAAGATCAATGCGAAGCAGTGCGAGTGGGCCAAGACATAAGTTTTGTACTTGGGCCATGTCTTAGACGGAGATGGCATTAAGCCAGAGGATAGCAAGATAGCGACGATTAGAGATTGCCCGACGCCCCGCATGATGACATAATTACGGTCGTTCCTAGGCCTATAGGAAGTTCGTGAGGAACTTTTCCACTATCGCCGCTGCCCTCTGCAGGTTGCTCAAGAAGGATGCAATCTGGAAGTGGGACAAAGATTGTACATCTGCTCTTAAAAAGTTAAGGCAAGCGTTGCTAGAGTACCCTGTTCTCAAGGTGGCAGATCCGTCCTTGCCATTTGTCGTCACCACGAACGCCAGTTAGTATGGTATAGGTGTCCTGTTGCAGCAGGATGACGACAATGGCTATAGACCCATAGAGTTTATGTCAACGAGGATGCCTTCAGAGAAAGTAGCTACCTCGACTTACAAGAGAGAACTCTACGCTCTCAGGCAGGCCTTGAGCACTGGAAGCATTACCTGCTTGGGAGGCCCTTCAAAGTTTATTCAGACCACGAGACTCTTAGGTGGCTGAAAACGCAGTCCAAGATGACACCTAAGCTAACTAGGTGGGCCGCTGAAATAGATCAATATGACTTTGAGCTCAAACCAGTCAAAGGCAAGTATAATGTAGTTGTGGATGCTCTAAGTAGGAGATCATATTACTTTGGAGCTATAGTCCACTATCTGGATATAGGGAGAGACCTGCACGAGAAAGTAAGACAGGCGTATGCACAGGACCCTATTTATAGTGACCTCCTCAAGAAAGTTAAGGAGGCCCAGAGACTGAACCACATTACCGCACTACAGAGAGATTAGTGTTTGAGAAGACCAATGTAGTAGACCGTCTGTGTGTTCCTGATAGTGAGGAGATCCGTAGTTCGATCCTAGGGGAATGCCACAACACAGAGGGATATTTCGGTTGGTAAAAGACTCTAGCCCATTTGATGCATGCGTATACTTGGCCAGGAATGAAAGTCGACTGCATAAGAGTACGTTCGCAGTTGCAAAGTCTATCAGAGGAATAAGACAACTACGTGTGCCCCTCTAGGTCTTCTTCGACCCTTGCCTATACATGATCCGCCTGGCGATTCAATATCCTCTGATTTCATGGATGCTAGCGTCAAAAGTAGACATGGAAAGAGCCAAGTCATGGTAATAGTAGATAGATTTAGCAAATATGTTGTTTTTGTTCCCTTACCTGCAGAAGTCCGTACAAAGTTAGTAATTCAAAGTTTTTTTACTTTTTGGTTAGTGATCACGGGATCCCATTGTCCCTAGTGAGCGATAGGGACACCCGGTTTACAAGTCAGAACTGGCAGGAGTTAATGAGAGTGTACGGGTCAAAGTTGTTAATGTCATCTGACCAACACCCAGAGACGAACGGTCAGACCGAGCAGATGAATAAGATCCTGCAGCAAGTTTTGCGCATGTACATTAGACCAAATCAAGTCAACTGGGACGAGATGTTGCCCAAGGTAGCCAGTGCATATAATATTAGCATGTACGTAGCCACTTGTCGTACTCCCAATGAGCTCCATTAGTTCTTTAGACCACGCAGACCGTTTGAAAGACTTAACCAGGACCAGATTCATAGGCTACCGCCCGGTACTACGGAGTTTGCGATACAACATGAAAAGGAGTTAACTACCGTTGTTGAAAACCTCAGGAAGGCCCAACACATAATGATAGAGCACGCTAACAAGCACCGTCGCCCGTCACAATTTCAAGTAGGCGACTTCGTCTGGGTCAAGTCCAAAGAGTTTGCTCCTGAGGAAAACATTTCACAGAAGTTACTGCCAACATACAGAGAACCGTGGCCAATTCTAGAAGTTAAGGGCGAAGAGGATGGACCGTCCTATAGGATAGAGATCCCAGCACACCTCCACACCTACCTTGTGTTTCATGCGTCAAAGTTATTGTCGTGTGTCACAAGTCAACAGTTTCCATCAAGAAGATCCATGATCCCTCCGAATATGGATGGAAGATATGACATTGAGGGCATTGTAGGTGAAGAGGTATTCAGAACAGGAGGTAGAGGTCCTCCACAGAAACAGTATAAGGTCCGATTTGCTTATCAGGAACCCAAGGATGACCGCTGGTTTACTAGAACTGAACTTCTAGAAACAACTCCCGACGTAGTTAGAGCCTACGAGATAGAAAGGACAGGTAAAAATCCGGTCTTGGACTGAATTATTCTCGGAGGACCTCGAATTTAGGCCAGCGGGAGTGAAACGGTATTCACCTGTTAGCAGTAGCGAATGCAGATCCCAGGGCTCGATCCCTAGTTCTTACCCTTACCTGCGTACAGTACCTGTGTCGACCCCGAGAGTTGAACCCGTGACCTGTGTATTCACAACAGTTGGTAGGCTGTCGTAGGTCCGTAGGTTGTAGGGGTTCGATCTATAGACTTGTCGGATAGAGGTCATAGCGAGTTCTAGAAGTCGTAGCTGCAACTCTTCTGAAGGGTCAAGTTTGTAGCTGCTACAGTCCTGAGAAGCCAAGGTCGTAGCTGCTACAGTGTTCGAAAGGCCAAGCCCACAGACTTCTGGAAGGTCCGGAAGTGGCCTTCCGAAGTTGTCTCACGTTGGACAAAGGCAAGTGGGCAAGTGGTGAGCCCAACTGCGTTACGTCGGCAATGCGACTGCATCGAGTTGGCAGTGCAAACCCATGCAGTCAGCGGTACCGGTCCCAGTCAGTCACAGTCCAGTCAAGCAAATACCGTGTGGGACTGTGTGCACCAAGGGCATGGGAAAGGGGCAGACCAACGAGTTACAGAAGTATAAATCAAGAGGCAGCGCCCAGCCGTTCATTCATTCCTGCGTAAGCCATGCGGAAGCGCTGCTTGAGCGACTTGTGCGAGGTGGTCTGCAGAGTGCCTGAGGACGAAGTGGGCTGAAGGAGATAGACATAGCTAGGAGAGGGACAGCGACCATAGCCGCCATAGCTGATAGACAAGTGTATGAGTACGAAACTGTGTGTATGCGTGTGGGATATCCAGGGTGATCCGGAGTTGAGTGAGTCCGAACGGTGGTGTTGGATAGAGAGACGAGAGTTGGAGTGTATAGGCGCTGATGCGCCATAGCCAATTGAAGCGAGCTTGTATCTGAACTGTGTTTTCGACTTCCATATCTCTGAGCTTTGGTGGGCTCTGTGCGCCAGTGTGACTCACCATCTGTTTGCCTGAGTGCGGAGTGGAAAAGAAAGCGAGTCTGATTGCACTTGCATGCCATTTGTTGGGAGTGCCTTGTGGGCATGGTCGATGCCAACCACGTGACAACTATTGTGCTGAGGATTCTCAGCTTGGTCTTCAATGCCATCAGTCAGCTCATCCCCACAGTGCATTCCCCCTCTGTCGTCAAGGACAGACCGAGTCCTGCGTCTTCATTTATCCTTCCCTATGATGTCATTCCATATCCTGTCATCTCCATTCCCAACTCCTTACTTTCCCTTGTTTTGCCTTTGCTCCCTCTTTCCTCTCTCTGAACCCCCCCCCCTTACCGTGCCTCCCTTTGTCACGGCAACAATGTGCAAGCGTGCTGTTATGGCAAAAGGGGGTGTAGGCAGCTTGCGCTCAAACTACACCAACCTGGCGAGTCTTGGACCTGAGAGGCACTGTAAAGGGAGAGCTGACAGAAGAAAAAAAAGGCAAACCGTTAAGAAATCCAAAAGAACAAAAGAACCATAGCCCAGTTGGTTGGGCACCTGTGTTCTACAGGTTCCTGTGTCGCAAGACACAGGCTGCGGGTTCGAGTCCTGGCTGGCTCGAATGAGTGCCGTGATCGGAATCCGCCATATTGGACTCCGGCACATTTTCATCCCCGGCACGGGGGAACGAAAGTAAGGCTGTGTAGATGTTGTATGGGGGGTCTTGCCCGTTGAGCATCCTGCTGGCTGTGCTTACAACATACACAGTTGTGGGGGGGAGAGGGTCGCTGAGGGACTGGGTACCATTGGGAGTCTACCGCCTTGGAATGCCCCGCTCTGCCCTGGGTGTGTCGTGGGAGTGTGATTATAGCACTGGCCGTCAGGGTAGGGCCTGCCTATACCTCAGCCTGCACAACCTTTCTCTTTTTCTTTTTTAATTATAATTTGGACCATTTCTTGATTTATGCGTTCCAATTTTAACGGATGTCCCGAAGGACTGCACAACCTTTCTTATAAAAGAAAGAAAAAAAAAAAAAGAAAAGGCAACAAGCTTGAACAAGGACATGACGGGAGAAACAGTAACAGGGATGGTAGTGACAATGTAGGTGGCAGAGACAGGAAAACAGCAGGATGGTATGCAGCCTGAGGAACTGCCACGGACGCCCCGCCCCCCCCACGCCCCGCCTCTCCGGAGTCTGATCTGCTGCGTGACTGGGTGCTGCTAGTAAGCCTCCCAGCCTGCAGCCCAACCCCCTAGGAAAGGCCAAGGCTTGGGGGGAGGGATGCTCCGCTGCAGTCCTCCCCTTGCCAGGTGTCGACAGCCACAAAGGATAGGCTGTTCCTCTTTCTTCGTCTCTTCTCCCCCTCTTCTTTCTTGGATGTCAAAAACTTGCTTTCCGGTAATAAGCAACCGGACTGCTGCCCCCCAGAATAGAAGGCGCTCCCCTCCTCCTCCCCTCCCCCCCCCCACCTCTCAAAGAAGAAAAGGCAACAACAATAGTTTCATCATGCCTCATGGTCTGCTTCTTTCTGCATTGTTTGCGAAAGTGTGCTCCTTTAGTTGATAGACATGTGACAATAAATTTTTGATATTGCATCGCACTCATGTTGGACAAATCTCCTCTTTTTTTTTTTCCGGACCATTTCGCGATTTATTTGTGTCATCCTTGCGCAGGGGCCATGCTAATCTTCTCTGTATCGTTCCAATTTTTACGGATGTCCGATCCTTTTACCTCACAGGTGATCAGCCATTACATGCCCATGCATGTACACAGGTTTAATTCAGAGCAACAGTATCCACACAGGAGGACCAAATAGAGAAGTATTGAGCGCAGGACCACCGTGGCAGAACTCCTTGCGGACGTACTCACACCGAACTTCTCTCCTGATTGCCACTCTCCGAGGACCACCGGTAATTAGTTCAGCTCACAGACACTCCATACAATACAATCCAGGGCCACTACCACACTCCTCAACCTGCTTCTCCTATTTTTGTGCCCCCAGGAGCTCCCTACACTCCAGCCAGCAGATAGCTGGCTGGAGTGTAGGGAGAGAAGGTACGCTGGGGGTACAAAGTAGGTACACTAGGTCAGGTATGCTAGGGGCGCAAAAGCAGGGATATGCTACCACACCCCTACCGTACCTTCTCTCCCTACACTCGAGCCTACACTCCATCCAGTTACCTGCTGGCTGGAGTAGGGAGAAAAGGTATGCTAGGGGTACAAAAGTAGGTACACTAGGTCAGGTACGCTAGGGGCACAAAAGCAGGGGTATGCTACCACACCCCTACCGCGCCTTCTCTCCCTACACTCCAGCCAGAAGACTCAGTTCATGCTACAAGACCACGGCATCAACGCCCCAACATCCAGGTACCGCTACAGGTGGGCACTGGTGAAGGCAATCTTTTCCACAATACGCAAGGAGGACTAGATTTCTAGTTACTCGAGGACATCCTTTAGGCTGTATATGTGTGGCTAACAACCATTTCCATTTAGCAATGTAATTTTAAGTAAACCTCTGCCAATTCAGAATTGCTTATCTGATTCTCACAGCTGAGAAAGAATGGATGACAAATTTACCAATTCAAACGGATTGTTAATTTGTTATGAAATTCCAAAATGAATGAATGGAAATGGAATAGCCTCGCAATGCGTGAAGAGGGAAGACTGGTCATGGCTGCCCCCGTGTCCTTTCCATAATAAGAAGAAAAGTGACAGGTAGATCTTCCTGTTCTGGAAATACACAAACGCCCGAGGAATTACTCGGGAAGTGGTTCCACAGTCCCACTCCACGTGCTAAGTTGCAATAATAAGTAAGACTGGGCTGAGTAATTGTGACTAAAGCGTTTTACAGGCCTATTCGGGGGCAGTTAAAAAAAAGTTAAAAAAAGTAAAAAAAACTGCTTTAGGGCCAGATAAAACTGTGGACCTTCAGAGGTGCAGACGGAAAGCGGGGTCGATGATAGCAAGTTTTGGAGGGTCTGGGGAGCTTACCCCAGCCTGGTCAATAAGGACCCCATGACGGGAAGACTGATCTTCGGCCCTACCCTGCAGAAGTATGCTGTAGATGTGGATGAGTAGGCTCCAGGTCACTCTGTATTATAGCTAGTGGTCGGTAGATTGTAGGCGCTGGCCGATGTACGATGTAAGGGGGGAGGGCCGCCCCCAGTAAGGTATGAGGGAGGGTGAACTGAGAAGATAGACATTAAATGGGAACGCTGGGAGACTCGTAATATGGTAGGGGTCCGGGGGAACGAGCAGCGTACAATAGAGAAAATGTAGTGCGAGTCGGCGTTTGTGCATGCAAGGATTGAGGGGAAATCGCGGAAGGAGACGAGGAGGAAGGTATTAGGAACTTGTGGGCTGATTTTTGAGATGTAGGAGCCAAATAAAAGTGGGCGGAATGGACATGAGGTTTAAACCCAAACTGAGGGGGATGAATGGTAATTAGGACATGAGGCCTGGGGCTGGAGATGCAGCTTTGTGCCCCTAGTCTGCCCCCCTGGGACAAGCATAGTGTGTAGAAGGGTACTGGGTGATGGCTTCCCGGCCACTTTGCGAGCCCTTGTCAGGGATAGTTAGACATGAGCCACAGGACAGCCCCCCAGCTCCCCCCTGTATAGCGGCTAGGGCAGCAGGGGCAGGGGGCCAAGCTTTTCTTGTCTGCTGCTATCTGCTCTCTCTGATCTGTGTATTGACCTATGCTTGTCAGTACTAAGCAACCGGATTGATGCCCCCCAGAATAGACGGGGGCCAGAGTTTCCACAAAAACAAACAAACAAACAAACAAACAAACAAACAAACAAACAAACAAACAAACAAACTGTGAAACCAACCTTGAAGTACACCTCTTCAACGATAGTACAGAGCACAACACATCATATTGACAAACAATCTCATGGGCAGAATCACTCTGCAGACATTCTCAGTCTGACACTGTCCAAACGACATCGTCAGTCCGGTGTTGTCAGAATGGGGGACGCAAATCAGGACCTCCAGGTGTAATGTAAAACAGGGATACCACACATTCTTAGGGGGCCCCACCAACACATGTATACTATCGAATTGGGCTCACAGCTCCTTTTCGGAGATTTGATTTTGTTATCAAAGGATTGACTCAGAAGCTGTCAGAGGGTTGCAAGTAACGAAGAAGCATAGTCACTGTGAATCGCCACTGTCTGGGGAAGAGGGAGGAGGGAAGGGGGAAGAGGGGGCCCCGTAAATTTCAATCGAATACCAATTCAAGCAGTGAAACATCAAGGCTGATCAAATGGCACTGCTGCTGCTGCTGGCAGTGTTGACTGGAACTAAGGTTATCAATCCCTTTTGAGAGGCCTACAAGGCCTGTCCACCGGCTGGGCGAAGATGCTAGGAATACTAGGAAAAAGGGACACTCCTTCACCCATCCATTGCTTCGTGTCAACGGTACGGAATCTCAAACCGATGAAACTTGTGGGCATGGTGCAGAAGGAGATGGTTCGATAGATGGTAGAAAAAAGGGACACTCCACCAAGCTTTTGATGTACCAGCGTGCATGAAGCCGGGTCGATAGATACTCGATGGGATGTGAAATTCTCCTCAGACGAAAACCGCCTCGGAGATGCTGGTGGTTCAAACTCCTCAACTCTCCTCCACAGAGAAACCTGAAGAGAAAAAATTATTTTCCTGTGTCACCTAGAGGAGTTCCGAGAACTTCCAAAATTTTATTTCCTGTATTAAAAAAAACAAAAAAACAAAAAAATTATCTCCTGTGTTTCTGCTGCCTTTTTTGTTTTGTTTGTTTCTGCTGTCCTGTCTTGCTGTTAGAAGCTAAAGAAATGTTCCTCTTTGTCTTTAAACTGGTTAAAAAAAAAAAAAAAAAAACTTCAAAAAAGGTTATTTCTTTAAGCCCAACCAATTCAAATGCCTGTCGAATCTGGACAGGACGGCCTTTCAGGCCTTTATTATTGTCATTATACTATTACGGGGAACCCTGTAGCAGCCACATCCGTGCTCAAGCCTCCAACGAGGGAACATGCGGGAGCTGCACCCACCAGCAGGTGCGATACCTGCTACAGCCAGTGGGCGATACCGGCCAGGGGTCAGCCAGTAGCATCAGGACCAAGCTTCTTCAATGGGCCAGTCACTGTGCCTCCCCTCTGGTCCCCTCCCCCTATGAACATCAGCAGTCTCTGCTCAATGCCACTCAGGGGGACTGGCGACATATCTCTAGGTGGCGGGCGCCAAGCTTGCCCATGAAGGTACATGAGGCCGATGGGGATTGAGCCCAAGACCTCCTGAATGCCACTTGCGTGCCTTACCAACTGGGCTAGGCCGCTACAGTTTTATTTCCCCTCTCTTTTTTTTGTTTTAAATTACAATAAAACTACCTGTCCTTCCTGACATCCGTTAAAATTGGAACGATACAGAGAATTTTTTGAAATGCTAATCTGGCGGTCCTTAATTAGACTGAAGAGGCGCCCAGGTCTTAATTTCCTGGTTTTCAACAACATCACGAGGGACGTTGGGCCCAGTTCCCAGCATGTGCTATTTTACCATTGTTCAGGGGACGCTGGACCCGGTTTCCAGCAGGTGCAGCTCCCCACCAATAAAATGGACTCCCCTGCAAGACAGGTAGGAGTGCATGCTCTTATCATCACTCCTATCTGTAGCATGGCCCCTGTGCAAGGACGACACAATAGAAGTTCGGATTATAAAACTACCTAAGTAACATTCACCTCACCTAGAAACAGCACCACATGTCAGCGGCCTAGCTCAGTTGGTAAGGCATGCAAGTGGCATTGAAACATAGCATGTGTTTCTAATCATGACACTATTCAATCCCCATTGGCCTCTTGTACCTTCCTCGGCAAGCTTGGCGCCCGCCACCTAGAGATATGCCTTTGGTCGCCCCGAGTGGCATTGAGCAGAGACTGCTGATGTTCATAGGGGGAGGGGACTGGAGGGGAGGCACAGTGACTGGCCCATCGGAGAAGCTCGGTCCTGATGCTACCGGCTGACCCCGGCCGGTATCGCCCACCTGCTGTAGCAGGTATCGCACCTGCTGGTGGGTGCAGCTCCCGGATGTTCCCTCGTTGAATGCTTGAGATGGATGTGGCTGCTAAGGGGTTCCCCCTAATACTATAATGACAATAAAAAAGGCCTGAAAGGCTGTCCTGTCCAGATTCGACAGGTAATTGAATTGGTTGGGCTTAAAGAATTAGCCTTTAAAAAAAAAAGAAAAAAAGAAACAGCACCACATGGCCTCATCTTCTTCATCACATGAATCAGCCGGTTTGAATCCTCCACATCTAACCAGTCCATTTGGAGGCTTCCACATCCAACCAACAATCTTGACTCTCTAGAATGTGGAGATTGTCTTCATCATGTCTATTAAAAACAACCCGTTTTCAACATGATGTGAACAAACGAGTCGCATCCCACTTATCCGATCGGCCAATTTGGAGGCCTGCATGAAAGGATTCACGCTGCAGCCACCCCGGTCCTGGTCCCAGAGTCCCGGAGTGTCCCAGTAGGGTAGACCGTAGGGTCTCGAGGCCGAAATGTCGTAGTTCGCTAGGTGTCGGTACCGAAGCGTCGTAGGTCAGTAGGAGTCCGTCCGGTACCCGACAAGAAAAGTCCAGAAGAAGTCCAGTCCAGTCCGACAGTCCCAAGTCCACTTTTGCAGCATGTCCCCGGGAGCTACCGGACCGACAAAATGTTTGCGACAGACAGGCCGTGGCCGACCATACCGGTCTGAAGCAGGCCAAGCCAAGCCAAGCCAAGCCAAGCCAAGCCAAGCCAAGCCAAGCCAAGCCAAGCCAAGTCAAGTCAGGCCAAGTCCTATATTTAGCTTCTACGGTGCAGCGGCTCATCACTTGTTCAGTTGCGAGATGCAGAAACGCTACTCCTGCTTGTGCGTTAAGACAACTGACACACTGCGCGCCCGAAGAAGAAGAGGGCGCTCACCAGTGACTCCATAGCTAGGGTAGGGGTAGAGCAGGAGGACGGCAGCCATAACCGCCAAGGTGTAAGCTCACCTGAGTGGGTGTATCCAGGGTGACGATCTAGGTTAGAGTGAGAGAGACTGAGGCAGAGCGAGCCAAGTCAGGAGGGAAGCAAGACGAAGAGAAAGAGAGAGAGAAGAAAGAGAAGCCATAGCCGCCACCTAATTGAGATCTGTTGTGTGTGCGTGTGCGGCAGAGCCGCTGGAGACTAACATTCTTGTATAATGATAATAATATTGGAAACATCATCTTCAAGTGTTGACTGTATCTCGAGTTGGCTTCTCACGTGTGAACTCTCATGTGAATGTTCATTGATGTATGCGAGGTTGAACTTGACGAGTACTCGGCTCATTTCATGCACATCGAATCAATGATCCTAAATCTGTCAAACACGGAGACCATCTTCATCATGTTGATTGGAGAGCAAGCCCACTGGATGATATGAACTCCAAAAATGAATGAGTAGAATGCACTACATTAATTGGTTGACTACTAGGCCTCTATGTCCACTCAACTGCGTGAAGGGTGTAGAGGCTGAAGGCACGGCAGACACCAGCAGGGTCCAGCACCACTCTATGGACCATGTTCGTTAAAAAAAAATAAAAAAAAAAAAAAAAAAAAAAAAATCTGTTCACTGTAGTTGTCCAATTAGACTCTTTATTAGAGATGAATTGTACTCGCAATTTCATGCAAACAAAAGTTCAGCTGATGCTAGGTCTCAGATGGCAAAATCAAGTTACTGTGTCCCCCAGTCGGTCGTGAAATTTGAGGTGCTTCTCTGCTGTGATCCTACACATAATGTTGTGATCCCACACATGTTGATACTCCTGACACTGCTACACCGAAACCTATAGTTGACTACCTTCTGCAGTCATAGTTTTAGCAAGCAAAACCAGCAGATGCTTCAAGAGCTGCTGCCAGTCCTAACGAGTTCAATCCTGGTTTCATAATGATGATGAGCCCAAGCCATTACCACCATCATCAGCCTTAAGAAAGGTATTCTATCGTGGTTGTTTGTTGCTGGTTGCTGTTGTTTATCGTTGGTAGGTGTTGTTGTTGTTGTTGCTGTTTTTTTTTTGTTTTTGTTTTGTTTTTGTTGATGGTGTTGTTACGCATGTCATCCTTCTGCAGCGGGCAGGCTAATCTTCTCTGTATCATTTCAATTTAAAAGGATGCCCCGGAGGACAGGTTGTTTTCGTTTTTGCTGTTTTTGTTTTTGTTTTTGTTTTTGTTGTTGTTGTTGTTGTTGTTGTTGTTGTTGTTGTTGTTGTTGTTGTTGCCGTTGCCGTTGCTGTTGCTGGTGCTGTTGCTGTTGTTGCTGCTGTTGTGGTTGTTGTTGGTTACTGATTGCTGGTTGCTGGTTATTGTGCTGGTTGTGTTGCCATTATTGTTGCCGTTGCTGTTGTTGTTATTGTTGTTGTTGTTGTTGTTGTTGTTGTTGTTGTTGTTGTTGTTGTTGTTGTCGTTGTTGTTGTTGTTGTTGTTGTTGTCGTCGTTGTTATTATCGTTGTTGTTGTTATTGTTATTGTTATTGTTGTTGTTGCTGTTGTTGTTGTTGTTGCTGTTGCTGTTGCTGTTGCTGTTGCTGTTGCTGTTGCTGTTGCTGTTGTTGCGGCTGTTGTGGTTGTTGTTGCTTACTGATTGCTGGTT
>BFEA01000503.1:579964-596926 GCA_003427395.1 Chara braunii | reverse complement strand
AGAGAGAGAGAGACAGAGAGAATGGGTCCCCGTCCCCCTCTCTCCCCCCCACCCCTTTCCTCTCTTGCCTCCTTCCGCTTTCCCTACCCGCCTGTCGCACGTTTGTTAAACCCTCCCCATTTTGCCTCCCGCTCCTCCTCTTGCTCCTCCCTCCTTCTCCCGCTCGTCCTCCCGCGCCTCCTCTGCCCCTTCCCATTTCCCCTCGCGCTTCTTCTCCTGCTCCTAACCCCCTCCCCGTTCCCCCTGCCGCTCCTCCTCCCACTCCTCCCCACTCTCCTTCTCCCGCGCCTCCCACTCCTCCTGTGCTCCTCCGCCCCTTCCCATTCCCCCGCTCCTCCTCCCGACGCCACAGGAGTCGGGGTTTTGCGTGATTCGGCCTGTCTGGTGGGCCCAGTGGTTCGGGCCTGGCGCATTCCCAACACAGGAATCGGGGTCTCGCGTGGGACCACAGACCAGCTCCTTGCTTTAAGAGTATTGAGGAAGAATGAATACAATCTAATTATAGAGACCTGGGCTATCAGAGTGGCTTGGGACCACTTGCCCGGCCAGGCCAAAAGAAAATACAAAACACTAAAAATTCTCTAAAATGCTTTTTTTTTTTCTTTTACTTTGAGTTTCGACATGACCTTGAGGCAAAAGTTGTTCAATTTATTTTTCTGCATAACACAGTTTTTTTTTTTCCGGGTTTTTTGGATTCTTTTTTTTCCCTTGCAGCGGTCTTCTTCGCACTTGCCCAACCGGGCCGCCCAAAGGTGACCCGACCCAGACGGCCCAGCTGGTAGCCCAGCTAGAGACCAAATTTCGGACATAAATCATTCAGACGGTACAAACAAACCCTGAACACTTCCCCAAATATCAAATGATCAGAGGCATACTATTTCACACTGGCAAAGGACTTGAAAGAACTTCAGTTGGCGTAATTCTAATGAAGAGATTATTAAGAATCTAATCCGAGCGGAATGCCATGATACAAAGGGTCACTTCAGTTGGTGTAAAACGTATTCATATGTTGTGCAACAGTTTGTGTGGCTCGACATCAACAAGATGTGATCACATCTGTAAGAGTGTCTTGTTTGCCAAGTTGGCTGCGCGTATTAATTTAATTACAACGACGTTTCGTCGCCCATGCTTGGCCAGACTTGAACTCTCAACCCCGAACTCTGTAGTTTGGTGCTCCATCCAAAAGGAACAAGCCATTCCATCAGAACCCTTTGGGATAGCTCACACCATTTCCTATTCCAGAAGGACCCAAGTCTTATCTCTAGAGGCTTCAGGGTTTGACCAGAAGAAGGAACGACAACCATCAAGTTATGACTATAATCGATAGATTCTCCAGATATGCCATGTTCATTCCATGACCAGCTGAAGCCAAAACAAAACAAGCATTAAGAAATTCCGGATGAATTGCATCTTCGAAAGGGTTTTTCCAAACACAATTGTCTGAAATAAAGATGTCCAATTGATAGGACAACATTGGCACAAATTGATGGTAGTCTATGGAACTCAGCTAACCATATCGTCAAGGAGGCATCCTAAGACCAATGGTTGACCAACGAGCCTAGCTCAGTTGGTGTGCCCATGAACAGTTGAAATACAGACCAAAGTTCGAATCCAGATGAACGACGGGGCGGTCAGATCAACATGATATCCCAAGACTGTCGCCCTTTTTAAAAAAGAGGGGAGAAAAAAAGACCAGTGGCTGAACTATGCAGATAAACAAACTTTGCCAACAACTGCTACAAATGTACATCAAACCTTCTCAGACGACCGGGATGAGAATCTACCGAAGATAGCCAGTGCATACAACAACTCAGTCCATACTACGACAGGGCGCACTTAACAGAGGTTCAGGTCTCAAACCAGAAGACCTATAGATCCCCTGAAGCGGGATCAGGTTCAAAGATTCCCACTTGGAATTAGAGAATTTGCAGTTCTCTATAAGTGAAATAGCCAGAAAGTTAAGGAGACCATTAAAGAAGCTCAAACATAAATGATAGAGGATCGAAGAGAAAACAAGCAAACACAGAATACCTTCTTAGTTTCAGAAAGGCGACCTTGCTTGGGTAAAGTCTAACGAATTCACCTTGAATCCGAGACCTTTTTTTTTAAGGACCAATTGGATAGAGTCTAACGAATTCCCAGTTGTTGCCTTTTTTTTTTTTTTTTTTTAAGGACCACTACCTTTCGCATACACTGGCCACGGGGAGGGTCCCCACTCGTTTCAGAGGCTGAAACAAAACGGCGGCTGCAGATGACCTTTATCAACTATGGCCGCCGTCGGGCCCGGTCCCTGAAGAATGCGATATAACTTATATTCCCACTTTTCTCAACCCTGTGAAAGGTAGTGGCGGTTTAACGAGCAAAATTTTTGCTGTAAATGCTGGGAAACGGGCCCAGCGTCTCTTGCATCATTAATTCACACAACGCTTCCTTCCATTATGGTTGAAGAACCCTGAGACTGTGGAATTGATTGCTCCTTGCAGGCAGGAGGATTTACCTCTGCTCCACCCCTGCGGATCGGTCATTTCCTTTCTCGTTGCCGATCCCTAAATCCCTTGTACCTGGAACATCTTTGAAACAGGCACAACTCCTGCTTGGTCCTCTGCCCTCTCGTACCTAACTCCATCCCAGGCTGAGGCTCAAGGTGGCAGGCATACTGAGGACCCACTCGGTGTACCGAGCCTGATGTACCCCAGCTCGGTTCATCCTCCATGTGAAGGAAATGCAAGGAAAATGAGCGATAGCGAACTTCAGAAACCAAGCAACATCATACACATGAGACCAGATAGTCGTGACCTCGAACCAAAAGCAGAATTGCGACACGAGTCCCACCAAATAAGAGCACAGCAAAAGCTCATAAGTGACAATGTTCGAATAGTCTCTTCATCGTCAACAGAGAACCAATGTGGACATCCTATCTGGTGCTCGGTGCCCAGACTACAAATGGCAAATCCTATCTAGCCTATCCACAATGTCGCTGGTGACGTCAACAGCTCCCCAAAGTACGAGCAGATCTCGGCCAATGCCATTCGCCTCAAGCACCAGCTATGTCTCTCGTATCACTCGCAACCTCGATCCCCCACTCACAGATGCCACATGCACCCAAGGACTACCATGCGCCCCATCCAGCACACTGCAGCGCAGCTCGGCTATGGCTGCCTGCTCTCCCTGCTCACCCGTGAGTGCGTGGGCCTGGCCAGCATGCAGCCAGTGCCCGAATACCCAATCTGGAGGCAGGCTCTTTCCTAAACGGAAGTGGCCTGCCTGCTGCGTGCGGCTAGGCTGCACTGGGCCCCAGCCCAGAAGCTTCCTGTAGGCCCCGTGAGGCAGAGCCTCAAACCCGGGGCCTGTGGTGGTTACCCGTGCCCAACTGTCCGCAGCCTGTGTTCGGTCCATGCTGCGTATCTGGCCCAGGGCCTGCCTCAGTTACATTTGATAAAGGCAGCCTGGGCCCGGGCGCTTTCAACCAACTGGCACTGCGCAACTGCCTGAATTTTCCCCAGTTGCGTGGTAGTCCAAAATAGGCCTAGGTCGGCCCTGCCTTCACGTAGGGCGGCTGACTTGCTGATAAACAAGCCCAGTAGGGCTTGCCGAGGCCTTGTGCCTCGCAGAAATGTGACCATCTCTCAACAAGCCTATTCTGCCAGCTCCCAAGACCTTACTGCTGAATTTGCGTCGGATCTCATGTGCCTTGTCCGGCTTGCCGCGCATCTGTCTCCTACTTCTGCCCCAGTCCGTTTCATATTCTGTTTCCAGCAGTAGGAGGAGGCCGTACCAGGTTTGTGCTTCTCAGCATTGTCTTCTAACGATCGTTTCCTGACATCTTCGCATCCATATTGCCGATAATGTGAGCGGCCTGAGTCTCCGGAGGAGTTTTCCCTGATAACTGTCCAGGTTCTTGGGTAGCAGGAAGCCTGTCAGCAGCGTGCTTTGGTGTGTTGGGAAGGACCTGTCAGTCACTTTTCACCACAGTGCCCCGGTCCTGTTTCGCCTTCGTACAGAGGAGCAGGCAGTGAACTACATCCTCCACTTGCCCCAGGTCACAGATGGCGCAAATGCCGCTGAACACGCTTCTGTGTGGTGGGTGCCGGCATCGATTCAGCCATTGGCTCACCAGCAGCACCAGGTATGCGATTAGCCATCACATACTCCTCACCCTTGTGTTCCTGATTGCTAGGGGCGCCTTGAGAGACGTTGGACGGGACAGAGAGGTCCAGGTCCAGGTCCAGGCCCAGGTCCAGGTCCAGGTGCTTCTTCGACCTCTGTTTCATTATTATCTCCCGTGGCCACCATCCGTCGTCTAAGCTTATAGCCCAGTCTGGCGGTATATTGGGGGAGGTTAACCTTTGCGAGACTGCGCCGCTTCTGCCCGCAAGTTTCCAGGCCCATTCCACTTATGCTCCACTCGCCCCAGGTCACAGATAGCGCAAATGCCACTGAGCACGCTTCTGTGTAGTGGGTGCCAGCGCCGATTCAGCCATTGGCTCATCAGCAGCGCCAGGTATAGGATTAGCTATCACGTACTCCTCACCCTTGTTTTTCTGCTTGCTAGCTGGGCGCCCCAAGGGACGTTGGACAGGACACAGAGGTCCAGGTCGAGGTGCTTCTTCCACCTCCGCTTCATTATATCTACCGTGGCCATCGTCAGTCTTTTAAGCTTACAGCCCAGTCTGACGGTATATCGGAGGAGGTTGAACCTTTGTGATACTGGACGGCTTCTGCCGGGGAGTTTCCAGGTCCATTCCGCTGGGTCCAACTCTTGGATGGCCATTGTCGGCTCGTGTATGGTGAACTCCTCGTTCTCCACCACTTTAACCTTCTGACTGCCACCTGGGCCCTGCTGTTGCACTGTAGTTCGCTCGACGCTGTACCTGGTTGGAGTATATCATGCATCTCAAACATTATCCAGTCGTTGCAGTCCCTTCTTTGTGCAGGAAGTTTTCAAAGTACCTGCAGATCAGAATGGACCATCCTATGTGACCTATGTGATCGACATACCACCACATCTCAGAAGACATCCACTCTTTCATGCATCTAAGTTCCTACGAGGTTGTGAGCATATAGAACACCGGCGTACAAAGCAGGGAGAAAAAGTGGCTTTCTCTTCTGAACTCGAGAACCACAGTAGTTTTACTCACTTTTTCCTTGACTTTGCCCTCCAATTGCTTAAACCGCCACCCAAGCAAACTCGAGAATCGGAATCCAGCCAATTCGAGAATTTCAGGGGCTTGGGGGTACGGGACCAAAATGGCTGGCGGCACCAGCCAGAGAAGAAAAAAATGAGCCGCTGGCATTTCATCAAAGCTTACCGTGAAGTGCCAATCCGCCACGGCAAAAAGAGGCTCCATGACGTGGCAGGACAACCGTGGTAAACAGTTTGCTTTTACTATGCCAGAACTTCTCTGGCTGAACTAGGTGCCCCATACGCATCCATGACGTCAGGAACTTGCTACTGATTCACAGTGCACAGTCATAAGTAGTGGGCCATATCACAATTATTCGGAAAAGTATTGACAGCTTAGGGCCCACCCGCAGTGGCTCTATGCCCATGCTAAGATATTAAATTCTGGAAAATGAAGTGGGCACTTGAACTCCCCAAAAAAGTAGAGGCAGTACCCAGACCAGCATTCGTTTTGTACTCGAGAAGATTAAAGCCACAATGGGAAAAAAAAGCAAGGGCACATTGTCTTAGTTGACTTTTTGGGTCGAAGGATTGATTCACTTATGAAATGCGCAACAGGTGGGCTTTGTTTTGTCAATTTGGTTCTTTCCATCTGCTGATTCACTTTCCAAGGTACTATGACCCCTCTTTCATTTCACACTGAACATTCCAAATGGTCCAACGCTTCCACCAGATGCTCCTGGCCAGCTGTATGACCAGTTTCCTGCATTCCCCCTGTGGCGCCTTGAACACGAGATCAGGCCCCGCAGGACACCTACTAGATCGTTGTCGGAAATCTAGCAGTCACACTAACATGGCGAAATCAACTCCAGATATCAGTCATCAGGTTTGAAGACCTATTTACGAGAGTGGGGCCTGGCTTTCAGGATCTGGCCACAAAGGAGTATGCCAAGGTCTATGTTTCAGAATCTGATTTCTGTTTATCGAGCTGTCTATCCACTAGCTGCAGAGGCTCCATCAATAGATGGGGGGAATCACATCAGCTTGCAACTGGGGCCAGGATCCCATGTACAGTTCGCAGGCATTCTTTCTGTGAAGGTCTCTCAGCATCATCCACAGACCTACTTCCTCGACCGTGCATCGACGATTGACAGATCTAACGTAAAGCCCTAAGTCTTCCCAAGCTGCTGAACAAACCGTGTACGGACTTTTGCAAGTCATAGGTAACCTAGTCAGGTGTTCAAACCATACCATTACATATCAAGCAATGCTGTGTCGGGAGGCTCCTCGATTATGCTGTGTGTTTTCCTCTGCACCTTTCCTGGTAATGGAACACGCTAACGATAGGTAGCCAAAAATTGCCCCCCTTTCCTACAAGGCTGTTTGGGGGGTCTGAAATTCCAGACCTAAGGCTGCTTCTGACTGGTTCTGAAAAAACGGATACCTTGGAGCTTGATTGTGGAAAATCAAGCACACAAATTTGCTCTGCACACAATGTGCTGTGTGGCAAATGCATTGACCAGGGCACTATCCCCAGTATAAACATTCATTTGTTTTACATTGTTTCTGGTTGTCTTTTGTTTGCACCAGCTCTGAGCCCACTGTACACCGCCAAGCACGGGCTGCTGCAGTATCCACGGCTCACCACACAGTCGGCAGCTGGCATGCGCAAAAGGAAAAAGAAAGAATCCTGGAGCAGATCATGCAGATGAAGAATCCAAAAAAAAGTCGAAGACGAAAATTCAAACAAAGAAAGAAAAAGAAATTGGGATTGAGTAAAGGCCTGAAGCCTAGAAAAAAAGAAAACTCTCTCTCTCTCTCTCTCTCTCTCTCTCTCTCTCTCTCTCTCTCTCTCTCTCTCTCTCTCTCTCTCTCTCTCTCTCTCTCTCTCTCTCGCTCTCTCTCTCTCTTGTGAGCACGCGACGCACACATGAGAGGGAGGAGGTCGGGTAGGGAGAGGAAGATGCAGAAATGGGAAACGAGGGAGGAAGTCGGATGGAGGGATGAAGAAGGGAGGGAGATCAGGTAGTGGAAATAAGTACGCAGAAAGGAGGAAGGGGAGAGGTTGGGTGAAAGGAGAAAGTATGGAGGAAGGTGGGAGGTGGTCAAGCGAACGAATGGAGGATGTAGTGTGGGGGGGTGTCAGGAGATCAGCAGAGGAAGGGAGGAAGAGGTCAGGCAGAGATCGGGTCGAGGGAGCGAAGACAGGAGGAGGTTGGAAAGATGGGGTGAGGAGGTAAAGCCAAGGAAGGGAGGAGGAGGTCAGGCGGAGAAAGAGAAAGAAGGAGATCGGGGGAGGGAGGGAGGAGGAAGGGAGGCGGACATCGGGTGGAGGGAGGGAGGAGGACATCAGGCGAAGGGAGGAAGAAGTAAAGGAATGGAGGAGGTTGGGCCTCAGGAGCAAGGAAGCCGGGCGGACATCGGGCGGCAGGAGGGAGAAGGTCAGGTTGAGGAAGCGAGGAGGAGGTTGGGCGGAGAAGGAAAGGCCGGGCGAACGGAGTGAGGAAGGCGGATGGAAGGAGGCTGTCTGGGGAAGGAGGCCGTCTGGGGAGGAGGGATGACGGAGAAAGGGAGGAGGATGTTGGGCTCAGCAAGGGAGGAAGTCAGGCGGAGGTCCGGAGGAGGTCGGGCGAATGAAGGGAGGAGGTGGGGTGAAGGAAGGGAGAAGGAGGTTGGGTGGAGGGAGGGAGGAGGAGATTGGGTGGACGAAGGGAGGAGGATGAGAGGACAAGAGGGAGCAGGGCAAGCAAAAAGGAGAAGGGACAGGAGCGAAGATGGAGGGAGGTTAGGGAGGAGGACGGTAGGAGGTGAGAAAGATGAAGAGGAATCAGAGAATCAGCAAAGAGGATAAAGAAGAATAGTCCCAGACTCTCTCTCTCTCTCTCTCTCTCTCTCTCTCTCTCTCTCTCTCTCTCTCTNCTCTCTCTCTCTCTCTCTCTCTCTCTCTCTCTCTCTCTCTCTCTCTCTCTCTCTCTCTCTCTCTCTCTCTCTCTCTCTCCGACACACACATGCAGATGGAAGGGTGGAAGATTGTGTGTGGGCTGCGGGCAGTTGCAGAACTGCAAGTGCAGTGGCATAGAGAGTGCGGCAGCGGGTCACGGCGCAGCGGCGGCCCAGCAGATCGCTAGAGGGTGGAGGCAGCACGAGGTGAATGTGGGGTGGTTTTAGAAGCATGGTGTTCCACAGCGGCTTTGGCAAGGTGTGCCGTTCGCTCCAAGTTACCCGATTGATGAGGACAGGGTGTAAAACCACTCACCTCTCATCTGGGCCATTGACCCTGTAGTACTGGGCCAACAGCTCAGATCCCACAACCTTAAAGTCGTAAGACCACTTGACAATCTGGGCCATTCGACCAATAGGGCCAGATGGACCAGATTCGAGATTTGTTACATTGATGTGACAAACTTGGTTTTCTGGCCCGGTTGGGCCTGACAGCCCATATTTCAACATTTGTTACATTGATGTGACGACCCGGGCTGCTGCCCCAGCAAGGCCTGCCGACCCGGACTCAAGATTTTTACATTGGCAACTTTGATCATGTTAGGACGAAAAACATCTCAGCACCCTGCCCGTTCCTTCAAATATCTGATGCCGATGCATTGAGAGATTCCCACCAACGTCTGACAAATCCTCGTGTCTTGCATTGAAGTAATTTTCCCCTGGCCTCAGGGAAAGCCACTCGACTTGAAAATTTGACATTCAAATGGCTGTGCGCGCAGCTAAATGGGCGTACTACTAAAAAATACCGTGGGCTGAGCACACATAAGCAGCTTACGTGAATTTTTCACAGGCCTACCAGACCAGTCTGGGGACCACTTTAGATAATAAAAAAGAAAAAGAAGAAAAAAAATTGACGTTCAAAAGGAAGAAGAAAGAGCTGATTATTCTGTCAGACACATGATTTCCTGCCCAGAGAGCGTGTGAGACATCATCATTCTTGTTGCTCATGTCTTTTTTTTTCTTTTTCTTGTCCTCCTACTGATAACCTTATCTGCCGACTCTGCCTGTGGATTGACAGTGGAGGGCATCTCCATCTTCTTTGTTATTTTTGGGAAAACTGCATCTGTACCCCACTTAAAGATGGGAATACCAACTATACCCAGTCCCAGAGCGAACTTGCATCTATACCCGGAGGCCGTTCAACTTTGCATAGTACCCAGCTTTTCCCCTGTGCGAAATTGTAGATGTACCCAATCCCGCAGGCCCTGGATTCGGAGCACGAAATTATGCTCATGCCCACCAAGTAGACCGTTGTGGCCCAACGGCTGCTGGGTATGAGCATAACTTCAGCCATCCGGTGCAACAGTATATGAACAATTTGGCCGCTCCTCAGCTCCCGGGTATGCCCATAATTTTGCCTGGGCATGTCCATAATTTGTGCATTCCAGTAGTTGGTTATAACTTATAACCGCAATTCCGCAGTCCCAACCTGGGTCCACCTCGGTCCTGGGCATGCAAACAATTTCCACCAGGCGTTTTCTGGGTATAGACGCAAGATGGTGCTGGGACTGGGTATAGCCAGTATTCCCATCTTTTAAGTGGGGTAGAGATTTCCCATTATTTTTTTAAACACGCTCTGAACATCATACAGACTTCTGCTAGTGCCAATCCCCATGCAGATGGGACCTTGCCCCAGACGTGGACGTCTGGGCCCGGCAACCACAAACTAATCTGAGTTTGTTTATTTATCATTATGAAACCTAACTCCAACTTGTCCATACCATGCTGTGTTTCCTACATTTGTTTCCAACTCTGCGGCGAGCCTCCAGAGGGTCACTAGAAGCCTTCTTCGGCCCCTTGCAAGATTCTCTGTCACAATGCACAAAAGAAATCTGGGAAGATGGTACGATATGTAAGTAGGAACAAAAACGAGATTTTAAAAAACTAGAGCTCTGTCAAAAAAGTAGTGGTATTCAGGAGGTCATGGGTTCAATTCCCATTGGCCTCATGTACCTACCTGGGCACACTTGGCGCCCATGATGTAGAAATTGCCTGTCAACCACTGGCTGCACACAAGGAGAAAGAACAACGATCCCCAAGTGTACAGAGTCTACAGGGTCTACAGACCGTTGTATAGCCTGCTTGAATCGACAACGCAAAGATATTGTGCACCACCTGATCGGATGCAAGGAATCGACAGAATACTGGGTGAGACCTATCGACTCGTATCGAGTTATGGGCTAACCGATTTCCCTCCTCCTTCCCTGAGCACCCACTTCAATCTTCTCCTCTGGTCTAACCTCCCACCCGAGTTCAGGAAGCCTGGAAGGTTATGGCATGGCATGGAATTGAACCCCAGGCAGAAGGTCTGGGGTTCAATCAGAGACTTTATCGAAGCAGACATCAGGTGCAAATGGTGACAAACTAAGGCACTCATTCACGACAGATCGGACGATTAGCAGAGCATCAAGGTGAGTTCCAATGTCCCTGGCTACTCAATGGCAGGGTAACCACAATCAATGGCCTTCACAACCACAATAAAAAATGTCGCAACCCCCAATGGGCTGGGAAGATCTCAGCAGCAACAGGACCGAATAACAGGTCCAGGCGCCTGGTTTACCCTTCAGATATCGCCAAACAGAGCTGCCCGGTAAACTCTAGGCAGAGAGGGAGAAGACGACAAGAAACGAGGGGCTGTGACAAACTGTTTCGTCGGAGTGCATTCGGAACTTGGACACAGTAATGCATGCATAAGAAGAGCGCCTAAGAGTATCAATAACCCACAGCAGAAACAGGATGCCGGATAGGCCGTATGTTTCACCTTCTGATGATCTAGGGTTTCACATACTCCAGGCGGTCTACACTTAAAGCAAACTATTCGGAACTTGAAGCGAAATGCGGCTGATCTGATAGTCAATCCTCCAATATGTAAGGGAGGGATAAGCTAGCGTTCAGGACATTAGAAACAGAGAAGACGAGCAGCTCACTGGATTTCTCAACTTAGCGGCTGATATCATTATCAGGACGATAAGATAGGGTACCTAGGGTTCAGGGTTGAAGTCCAGGGGGGATGAGGTACAGGATTTCTTTAAGCATAGGAAACTCGGGTTCAGGTCCGAGGGGGTCCTGTCAAAAGCATAACACTGGGTAAGGCTCCCAGATCCAGTCTTCATGTGGGGTGGACGGCCCCTCCTGGGTTAGTAATGGAAAAAAAAAAAAAAAAATCCTCCAACATGGAGTAATCAATGCTGTTCAGAGGGTCCTTCGGCATCAACGAAAGGAAAAATTTGCTGCAAATGTTCGAGTACAAGTGCGACGTGGCGGCGGAAATGAACTGGAACGATGATCCCCAGAATAGAATGAAGCCCGGACCATAAGGTGCTCTTTAACAAAAAGAAAAGAAAGAAAAAGAGATAGATCATAGAAGTTCATAGCCTGGTGGCTCAGTGGTTGGGCACCGGCTGGAAATGCGCATTGTGGTATGAGGTTGCCGGTTCAAAACTCTGCGGCCTCGTGCACATCCACCGTTAGGCGTTTTCATAGCGCCCAGCCATTCGCACACCCCCCTTGGGACGACACATGGTAAGTTTATACAGACACTGCCTGCGCACCGCCCAAGGGGTCCTCGTCCACGGTTGTTGTATGCTGGAATGGGCTTGGGGGAGGAGGTCTGCTCGGGGTTTAGTTTGCTCGTTGTCCCGATAATCTCAGGTCTCTTCTGGTCGTCAGTCCATGGGGAGGTAAGGGTGTGGGGGGGTGGGGGGGGTGGGGGGGGTGGGGGGGGTCCAAAGGACACATATATGAACCTGTGCAGTGCATTCAGATGTTAGTTGATCGCTTGGGGTATTACACAGGGCTATCTTGTCTGTGGAAGTTCTTCCCGTGGTATCTAGTCGCAGATATGGTCGTGCACCTATAGACGGACCCTGCTAGAATTTAAGGGACTGCTCATAATAGCATTCTGTATGGTATTGAATGAGCATTGAAGAACCCCCATTCGAACCCTGCTTGAACCTCGCTGGCATATAGTATTGTATGCGGGCCGAGAGAACCCTAGGTCTGCTACGCCCTGCCTCTCCCTAGGGAGGTCTCTGTCTAGACGTCTGGGTACCATGGGGTTTACCGGTTAGAGGGGGGCCTCCATACTGGAGAGGAGTGGCACAGTGGGTAGTGTGTCTAGGTGTGTTCCCCCTCGTGTGTGTCTCTAACCACGGGCGTAAAAAGGCTGTCTTATCTCTGGGGGTGTGTACAGGAACCTTCTGGTAGGTAGGGCCGAATGGTTCGGGTTGCTTAATGGGTAGTTCACCACTCAAGAGGAGTAGTTGACTCACACGCAATCGGCCTCATGGGCCACCCACGGAGACCGCATCGGTGCGTGGGAAATCACATTGTAGGTAGAAATACTACCTGGGGTAGTCCAAGTAGTTAGAGTCTGCCTGATGACCAGCACATGCGAGTCCATGCTTGTCTCATGGATTAGGAACACCTGGCTGGCTGCTCGTCTCTAGGCAGCATAAAGACACTGGGGTACTCTCATAGCCCCGTCATCAGGGTCCTCGGGCCTACCAGGGACCAAGCAAGGGTAGGCTAGGAGATGGGTATAGGGGCTGGAGGGACTACAGGAGAGGACACCAATAAAGTGTAGCTCAGGTAGGACTTGTACTGAGCCTGTCTCCTGAGTACTGGGTAGGATATCTAGATTAGGGGGGGTATGTACTGTACATTAATAGGAGAGAGATAGGCCCTCTACGCCTGTCCGAGGGGGGATCGGCTAGGGATCTGCTAAGTCAATGGTTGGGGGACAAAGCTGCTTAGAGTGGGGCCTGCAATACATCCAGTTGGAGGTTGGATCTGTAGGGACAGAATCTGATCTCTGGTGGCAAGCTGTATGGTGTGGAAGGGACACGACTAGAGACCTCCATCTAGGATGGGCCAGAGGACCACGTGGGTCATTCTGAACTTTGAGTGTCTGATACTCTGCCTCACAACAACCTGGGCGTTAAAAAAAAAAAAAAAAAAAAAAGGAAGTTCACAGAACGCAGTATGGTCGGCACTCCTTGGCCTGACAGGCGTGAAACTGTTAGGTTCCGTGCTCCAGGGTCGGGAAAACAAACAGGTTTAAACTTTAAAGTTTAAACCACAAGTACCACAAGTACATGGCCCCACCCTTGCGGAAATTTGTTCGTCGCCTACTCCGAAAATTCCACGGCTCTGGCCTACCGGATCACAATGGCTGGTGGGACCAGCCAAAAGAAAAGAAGTGCGCGGCTCGGGCCTACCGCATCAGAGCACCTTCTCCAGGCCTGGGTGTACTGGTGGCTTAAACCACCACTACCTCCACCAGTGTTGGGGAAAATGGGAAAAGTGGCTGTTTTCCCCCTTTTTCCGAAATTTTCGGGGGTTTGACGAGGCTCCGCAGTTGTGCCTTGAGGGTTCCTTAGAAAAACAAAAGATCATGTCGCGGCAGGCCGTGCACCAAGTTGTCCTCACACCAAACTCATGTGTTCGTATCTAACCGCTATAGTGGCCACTTTCAGGTTATCATTGTCTGTGTTTTTTTTTTTTTTTTTTTTTTTTTTTTTGTTTCCCCGCCAGGGAGGCACGGCGCGGTCCACGGGCTGCTGACACCTGTCTCTTATACACATCTAGATGTGTATAAGAGACAGAGTTTGTAGGGAGTGATAAGATAAATGACTGATGCACAGAAGAGAGGTTTCATAGGGAATGGTTATGGAATGGTTTGAACAAATGTTACTCAGGACTAAGAGTGCTACTGAGACCAGAGAAGGATTTTCAGATCATGATAACAATTTGTAGAGGTTTGGAGACAAAAGGGAGTGAGCGTTCCGTTCGGGCCAGGTAGGCTCATAGCATCCATCTGCTATCCGTTATGACAGCAATACCGAACTCATCCAAAAATTAGAACACGAAACTTTGACTGACTAGAATGTGCAGCTTAAGAGCCCACTGGCCTTCCGCAAAGGGGCTTCCACTGAGACGATCAGCTGCATCACAGTTCAGAGACTCCTGAGAAGAAAGTATGTTGTTAGCAAACTGCACAAACCATCTGATCTGGAGCGGCAATGATGTCGTGTTCTTTATATCTAGGCTGTTTGTCCGGACACCCAACTTGTGCCCGGACGCACACCCGGATGTTTGGCCAGGCATGAACCACGGATAGGGTTCTGGGCAGTCCCAGCTCCCCCCCCCCCAAAAAAAAAGGGGAAAAAAATCAAACAAATGCCAGGAAAACGAAATGTTGTGTAGAATTGCAATACAACCGACTTTAGGCTGAGGGTCACATCAGAATTCCTCACGGAATCGAAGATAAGAAATAAAGCAACAGAATCGCAGTAAGGCACCCCCCTTTAAGCCCCTATAGCCCCTTAAAAACCAATTTATACTCCCCTTGCCCCCCCTTTGACAGCCAACAATCACAAAAAGAAGGTAGCCCAGATTTGGGCTCCTCTGGCCATTCTCAGAAAACCTCCAAGGCTCCCCCCCCCCCACCGTGCAGGTGACGCCCGGGCAACCTGCCCGGGTCGCACAACCTGCCCGGGTCACACAACCTGCCCGGGTCGCACAACCAGGCGAGCCAAGTAGCTTAAGCTTTGTATACCAACATTAACAATTTCCGCGGCGAAGTTACACTCCATTACTTTTCAGAGAGCTATTTCGTCTACACACGTGACAATTCATAGTGTAGAAGGTTTCTGTAGCGTGTTATTATTTCTGCCTTCTGTTGATTAGAATGGATCCGTTGCTCCATTTTACCAAGCCGCAAGTATCATTTTACTTTGAACACAAGATGCGTAGCATTCCAAACTGCACAGGAGCTATAGCTACATAATTCCGAAGGATGGCAGGGAGCAGTGAAAATCGTTCACTCGAACAAATACCTTCCTCATCTTCATCTCGCACATCGCATGTGAAGTCGCCTGTATACTCCAGCTCGCAACTTCGATTCCTTCCGGTTTCAGATCCAGGGACAGCTCCCACACTGTCTTTGTCATTGCCCAACTGTCGAACAGAATCTCCTCCTCCACTGAAACTGTGCCGTCGTCGACCACTCCACTCCCTCCTCCTCACCACTTCACGCATTGGGAAATGTGCTGTTCCTGTCCAATCATCTTCCTCCACATGCCATCCAATTGCATCTGCTCGCACAGTTGATTCGCTTCCATTTGAATCTTCAATACTTAGCCGCCCATTATATCTTTCGGACAATGCATCCCCATCGGCTTCCACATCACCCTCCACCTTCCGAGCATCGTCATTGTTTACAAAATGTGGGAAGGAACCTTCGCTCCTCAAAATCCTGGGCGATGCTGAAAACCGAGGAAGAGTCTCCGAAAGTGCTCCCCTCGATCGTTCACTGCCAAGATGTTCGTTTGCTGCGTTGCTCCCGTGTTCTTGCATGAGAGCCTCATACTTCGTACAAGCCGATCTGACAGACAGAACAAAACTCAAGTGTCACTCTTAACAACACATGCACATGTAACCTACAGAGGACAATCACAGCAACACCAACCACCACACTCCCCTGGACAATGTACATGTGGCCATGCCTGACAGTTAGGACAAGGCCTAGAGATGCTATATTCATGCTATTCCCCTGGGCAATGTACAGGTGGCCATGCCTGACAGTTAGGACAAGACCTAGAGGTGCTATATTCATGCTAACAAAGCAGGAAACTGGCGTGCTCGGTTCCAGGCACCAGTGGCACCTGTCCCTACCTCTTGCATGAGGCCCTCATACTTCCTACAAGCCGATCGGACAGAGAGAACAAAACTAAAGTGTCATCTTAACAACACATGCGCATGTCGTCCACCCACAGCAATTGTGTGGTAGATAACTTAACAGAGGATAATCACAGCAACACCAACAGAGGATAATCACAGCAACACCAACCACCACGTTCCCCTGGCCAATGTACATGCAGGAGCAGGCGTACAGGTGCTATATTCACGCTACGAAAGCAGGAAACTGGCGTTCATGGTTTCCAAGCACCAGTGGGACCCTTCCCTACCTCCCACTATTGGTACATTTCTAACACGCCTCGCAGGGGTTTTAGGGTTGCAAACCACCTTCAGCACCTAGGAACATAAAGGGGGGGTGCAAACAATTGCAGCTTGAGATTTCCATATTATATTTAGAACTGCTGTTTGTTGGTCTGATTTACTTAAGATTCCTGCATCTGTGTGTCATGCTGTGTTAGTCCTCTTTCACAGCGGACTCCTTAGACGGTGCCAACAACGGACGCTTTGCTTTTGTCGGTGGCTGTTTCTGGTTTTGTCTGGAATGATGGCATCTTAGGGTGTGACGTTCAGATGGTGGGTCGTGATGGGTTTGCTGTTGTGAGTGACGATTGAGACTCTGTGTCTCCGCTTGTGTGTGAGATGGTAGCTCTGTTGTTTCTCCTCCTGGGTAAGACAGTAAGTAGACATAGTTACACGGATAGGACTGAAATCTGGACTGTGGACGGACAGACCACCAGTCCCTCTGAGCCTCCTTTGACCCATCCTGATTTCTGCTGCACGCCAAAGGAAATACGAACTGGCCAGGTGCTAAGTATTTTGTTTTTTGCCTTGCATCACCAGGCTTTTCCTTCCAGTAGGCTAAGACACTGTTAATGCTGTGGGTTAACCACTGCATGAACAATTCAAACGACAAAGCCCAGGTGAACGGCATCCTCTCGAAATCATATGCCACTAGATGACCTTTTGCAACTTCACTACAGAGAAAGCACCATAGGTCGATCACTGAATAGAGTTTTCTGGGAAAGAGGCATGCGAACAGTGCAATCAGAGAGGAGGGAGGATTTCCAACACCGGGGCCAAGTGGAGGCATGTGGAGGCAGGGTGGCCGAGATGGCAACAGCAAGTTGGTGGAGTAGGGG
>BFEA01000503.1:563085-574232 GCA_003427395.1 Chara braunii | reverse complement strand
GTTTGGTTTTGCTTTCATTTCATTTTGTCACCATGAATGGAGGTCATTTAGTACCACCCAATGCTTGGCACAGTGTTAACTACACCTCTGCTATTTTCCTCCTTAATACCCCTTGCTTAAAAAAAAACACATCCTCCGTTCCAAAAGATGAGACTCAACCCAAAAATGAGACTCCCCTGAGAACAGTGCTTGTTGTGGGTTCAGATTGTCCACATGCTTGTTGATATTTCCACTGCATTTCCAATTTTCCACCACTCCTATCTTACAGAATGTAACTTAGGCAGCACGAAAGGGAAAAGATACATGAACCCTCGGATCGTTGGGAAGAGCTTCCCCAATACCTTTCCCATATCATCCACTCAATTATACTCGGTGGTTGATCGTGTTCTGTTCAATTCACCCCATTGGACAGCAGTAGCCTATTCCTCACTTGTCATTGGTTAAAGCTAGTGGCGTTGCTCTCGAAAGACAATTTGCCTGACACAGCCATCTCTCTCTGCCAAACAAGCTAGCGCGCAAAACAACTGGCAAAGATAACAAGCCACCAGAGAGGAACCAGAAATAAAAACCTACCAACTTCAGAAAACATCCAAGTGCAAAACAAGAGTACAGCAAAATGAACAAACAAATGCGACAATTTGCCTAACAAAGACATCTCTCTCTACCAATGTAATGTGCAAAACAATTGGAGAACAGATAACAAGTAACTGGAAAGTAACCAACAGTAAACCAACCAACCTCAGAATACAACCAAGCGCAAAACATATGGAGAAGCGCAAATAAACACGACAAATAAACGCACAAATGCAATACAAATGAATGTTAAAAAAAAGTGATAAAATACGTATCCCAATGAAAGTGGACATGTGTGACACACTGAGAAGAAGTGAGCTGACAAAAAGTAATAACATGAACGGAACTAACTCACGGAACAGAAAGTGAACTTGAGGAGCCTTCCTGGGACTCAAATAAAAGCGCTCCTTTACCAAAGGCTTTCGTATTTCATGGCACTGGGTAAGCACCTCTGCTTGGCAAATCCTCATTGCCTGGCTCCTGTGCCAAAGCCGTCACTCACTGGCCATTCCCAAGCACTGAACATGCTTCCCTGCAACAACAGGCTGCCAGGAGAAAAGACAAAAATAACCTCGACAGTTGCAAAACCAGGGCAACCATACTAAAGAGATTGATGGCCTCGCCCATGCGCACCATGCGTGAAATTCCTGACCGTCAACAAGCAGCAGTCTCAGGACAATATATCCAAAAGCACGGTTTCTCATTCGTGGGAGCTGCCTACAGCATGTCCCAAAGACATTCGTACCGCCCCACAATTCAATTCCTCGGGGGCAATGTATGGTAATGCAACTTTGATCATTTCCAGAGCTGCGTCCCGTAGATGCCATGGGTACGGGTCGCACCAGCGTGCTCATATATACCCAACCAATTCCTCAGCAGTGTCTGGGTTCATGGCAAGACAGTGGCACATGCCCCACAAGCCCATTGCCTAGTGTGGGCAATCACAAGGCAACCTCAGCCACGTCCACCGCTTCAAAATTTCAGAGCTGCCGAGAATACTTGACGGGTAGGGTGAGCATAAGCACGCAGGGAGCCTAAGGACCCGACATACCCAAGCACGTCCTCAACAGTTGCGGGGTTTGCTAGGCTTGCAGCACGTTTTGAAGATGGGCGCACATGTCTCACAATCCTATTCCGGAGAATGGACAAGTCTGAAAAGGCGAGGCAACCTCCATCATTTCCAAAGTTGCATTCCATAGCTGCTGTCAGTGAGAATGCTCCAGGGGTAACCCTCTTGTGCTTGAAGACGAGTTCTTTGCCCCCAGTCCATGGCTGCAGCATATGTTCAGACGAAAGCTTGATCATCGAAACCTATTCGACTCTGTACAGAGATTCTACCACATTCCAAGCTCATCAGGACTAAGACGAACCCAGAAATGTGCAAGAAAGTGGAACAGAACTGTATAACCAAAAACAGAAAAGAGAGAAACAAACAAAGCGGTTACAGGTGCCATGATCATCCTATGCCTCAATTGCTCACTCAGAGTAAGCTCTAACTTCTCAGGCCGCGGGCAGGCAGAACAGTACGTTTCATAACAAGCATCATCCTCTGCAGCTCATCAACATTGCAATATACATCCAGCGACACCAATACGACAGAAAACGAACAAGATAGAACACTCACTCGCTGACATGCGTCCCCATCGGTATTAAAAAAACACACATAAAAGTTGTGACTTCCCATCAGTCCATCAAGCGAGCCCACTGTTTTTCATGGGCATCCACTGTTCAGAATTTTCAGACACCTTCTCCCCGCATCCTTTCCTTGGCCCGGTTACTACGCCCTGAAAGCACCTGATGAATCGCCAAGGTGAGCTGAGCCTTGGCCAGAGAGCTTCCCCCGTACCTGTCTTCGTTGCCTGCGGACGGGCTGAGGCAATATTAGCTGACTTTGCCTTGTTCTTCGAGCTGGCGCAATCTTTCACCGGGGTCTGGGTCCATTCACTAGGTACGATTGTGTCCTTTGTGTCCCTCTGAGATGGCAATCTCGACTCGCCTTTTCTTATCACCCCTCCGCCTACAGCTCCTGCCTTCCTCCTCATTCTCGGCCCTCCACGGATACCCTGCTGCAAAGCACTCTCTGGCACGCTGGCACTGACCGGGTTTTGCTTCCCTGCTGCTTTCTCTTTTGATTGCTTCCCCGAAACACATGCCATGTGTCTGGCTCCAGTGTCCGGAGTGCCAGCTAGAATAGCTGATGGCGATAGCTCCACACCTGCGGCCGTTGTGTCCAGATGTGTTTCCTTATCCGCAATTACCTCTTCATTTGGCCCTGTTGAGGACACTCGACAACAGCGTGAGCCAAGGCCCTGTAACTCCTTTGTAAGGACAGTCTTCAACAGCTGAGTACAAGGACTGTCCTGCAGGCATGAAGAGGATGATGGCGGCAACTCTGTAGCGCGCACAGGAGATTCAGAACCCAGTGTCTGTGACCTTGCACCCTTTCTTGCTGGTACCATACGACCACCCACAACGGCCACTTGTGGAAAATCCCTGTGTGGTGTGATGTCCATCCTCTCAACCCCAGTGATTCTCTGCCTCTCGCAATGTACCACCTTCCCTTGTACGGCCGTCGAAACACTGGTTCTTGGCAATGCAGACTTCGATCGTTGCCTAATCTTCCCTGCTACTGTGCATGACCTCTTCCCCCCTATATGCCTCGAATCATCATCCCCGTTCTCCTCGATCCTGCAGTTGATTGAAGTGACTGTCACCCTTGCTCGCTCTATTACACCAACCGAAATGGACCTCGCCACCGGCTCAGGACTCATGTACGGTTTGGTGATCACAAACTTCATATCGGAATCAAGATGCACGGGCTTAACTCTATTGCCTGAGCCAATGCCAGTTCCTTTGCGAAGGAAGCTCCTCACTTTGGGTGCTTCAGTCCCCTTCCCCATCGACGGTGAAGCTGAGCCACAGAGACTAATGCAATCAGCCTCATTAGCAACACTGCACCTTCTCTGCGCCGGCTTATCTGTGGCATTGCAAGGCAATCTATGCACACTTTCTGAAGAGCTAACAGACTTGCTATCAGCTCCATGCCTTTCCCTGTCCTTTCTTCTCCCCCTGTCATCCCCTGTGCCTTTCATTGTGTTGCTCGACCTTAGGGATTGCATCCTTCCAGAGTCTGTTCGTCTTGCACTTGCTTTTCCTGTCCCGGGCACAGTCCCCCCGGTCCCGACCTTAGGTGGTTGCCTACAAGGCTTGCTTCCTTCCCTGTTTCTTGCCATGTCAGAAGCGGAGATGCTAGGCTCTAAAACCTGTGCAATCGGACTGGACGCAAAAGTGGCCCATCCTCCATCACTCCGAATACGCCTATGCCCCGGTTTGGCCTTAGCGCTCACTTTATTAACCACAAAGTCCGACCTCTCTTCTTGAATAACATCCTCCTTAGTGAAGGTATTCTTCTGAGGTCTGACATTCTCCTTTTTCACATGAAGGGACAGGGATATCGATATGGAGTTCGAAGTCGATGTTCCCACAGATCCTGCACCTGCCACTTTCCCAGTCGTTCGCTTAGTCTTTGAAACGACTCCTGCTGCCATGGTTGATGATGTTACATTGAATGAGCTCGGGCGCATCACACGCTGGGCAACCCCTCTGGAGCTCCCCGCAGCCCTCGGTGATGGCGCTGATATTGCCCTGCTGTGGCTCGAAGCCTTTGCAGTCACAGTAGACGAACCTGTATGAGATGCGGATACAGAGACCGCCCTGACCCCCTTTCTACGGGTTACCCCAACAGGCGGTGTTCCTGAGCCTACCCCCCCCACAGACCTCTCTCCATCGTGATGATTGCTCGGTGGAATCTTTGAGCAAGATTCGGGCTGATGCACCAACCGCGAAGCAGACCGTTCTCGTGGTGGGTGTTGCATATTCACAACCCCCTTTGATGGAGATTGCGGCAACGGACTCGATTCACGGCGGGCTTTGTTTATTGAGGCAGTGATTGATGCTGCAGCTACACTGACAGACAGAGGTCCACGAGAGTGGTGATCCAGGAGGGTCTCCAGTCGTTCAAGTACTTTCTCCACACGATGTTGGGCTTGCAAACCCTCACTCCTTTTGCTGTCATCCTCCTGAGGGAAAACAAAAACAAAAACACACGGCATTGGTTAAATCAGGATAACAGGACTCAGAGAAAAAGATCACATCATTCCTGATGCTCAATCACAGACAGTACCCACCAGCATTTATGTTCACAATGACATGTGAGTGCCCTTACGCTCAATTATAAGTTTTTATAACCTATCTTGATGGAGTGCTTGTTAAACAAGCAGTACTTTTCCCAGCCATCTTGCTTGATGCAATGGTTGACGATGTTCTATGCTTAGATTATCTTGAGAAGGATGCTCATCACACTCATCACCCTTCCTCACTATTTCCTTTGTCCAAGGAGGACTGCCTCTCATCGTGGAGATTCTGTGAGTCACGTTGCATGCCGCACCCATCTCCAGAGCATTTTGTACCTGTCTGGTGGCTGAATGGTACACAAATACTACACATCCACCTGTTGAGAAACATATTACAAATTGAAGATGTGATAGAAACAACAATGGTAGATTGCTCTTCAGAGTCTTTTTCTATTTTCGTGCATACGTGCCTTTCTTCATTTCCTCTGTTCTGAACCCCCTTCCCTTGCCTTCCCTCCACTTTATTGTCATTTCCCCTTCCCTAAGTTTTCTTCTTCCTGATTGACAGGGCTGGGAGTGGTGAATTCTAAAAGCATCTACGGCACCAGGCTGGCTGCCTCTGGCTGCCCTGATGGCCCGGCCTGACAAGGTCACAGGCCAGATCCAAAAAGAAAGTACAAAACAATGCCGGCATGAATTTGCGTCTAGTTTCAGAGCTGGAGCTTCGGGACCACACGTTGGTTGATGATATGTTATCTTCATGTTGCAGATCGGTTCGATTTGGAGACCCATCTGTTGCATCCATCCGCTGGCAAATGTCTACTGGGTATCTAAACTACACCTCTCACGACCTGTCACACCGTAATGCCATCAACACGTTGTCACAAAAAAACAGGTCTACCTAATTAGACAATGCTAAAACAGACATGTTTTCTTGTCTGCAGAGTGGGGTTCTTGCAGACACACAAGTGCAGAACTATTTTCTGCTCCATGCACCTGAATGTGGAGGACGCAGGGAGACCATCGCACTGACATCAGAAGACTGTATTATGGAGAGAGATCTGTATTTCCTTCCTACAGTAGACTCAGACTTCAGGATAATCTTGTTCAAAGATGTCTAATACACTGTTTCTACTATCTAGCAGTGTCCACATGTTACACATATAAGCTGGACTGGCAACAGGAATGAGAAACACCTCTTACCTGTTTCCTGCCCAATTCTTTCTCAACCTCGGATCTCCAAATCATCAGCAGCTCCTGAACCCGCATCTGCCTATTCGTCCTTAGCATCTCCTGTGCCTCCATTTCCCACTTCTCACATTCCTTGGCAGACCCAAATCCCGAATCTTCATCCACTGTTCCCAGTGGGAGCACAGCTTTCGATCTGTAATGCCTTGCTGGACGCTCTAAGAGCTGACCCAAAATCTGGCTTTTCTTTCTCTCTATCACATCTGCCATTATCTGCAGCTCGTGTTCCTTCTCTGTGTCAGTCTTGTTCCTCTTTTCTCTCAGCCAAGCATCCCGCCTCTCATGGTAGCTTGATCCCTGATCACCCTCTGATGCCATCTTCAAAAGCATTAGCCTTTCAGAACAGTGCTCCCCATCCACTGTACGATCATTCATATGCTCCCTAGCACGGTCAACCGTAAATGTCCATGGTACATCAGACTTCGTTCTTCTCACTCGACTCTTCGCCAAAGGAGCAAGTTTCTTATCACAGCCTTTCCCATCCTCTTGATCTGTAAGAAGCCGTCCACGGAAACCATCTGACTCTTTGCAACTTTCAACAGGCTCACCAAGTTTGACAGCACCAGCAACAGCATCAGCAATGCTGTCCACTTTTGAATCAATTTCCCGCGAAAGTTTTGCTGGCTGAGCAGTAAAAACAGTTTCCCCCACTGGAGCAAGATCACTCCCATCGCCATCCTGCTTGACATTGTTCAGGGAATTGTTTACATTTACCGCCAGAACAACATCTCCACATGCCACATCAACCCAATCATTCACTTTAACTTCAACCTCCTTTACTTGCCGCAAAACCGTTTCCCTGTCAAGAGCATCTTCACTCATTACAGTCATGCTCTGTTCTACACGATGCTCATCTTGCTTATCAGCGATGTCTACCTGCTTCGGCACCTCCCTACTACTAACTGCATCATGATCCCAACCCTGCTCAATAAAGCTGGCGACCACACTACCAGCTTCTAAACTGACTTCTGTACAAACGTCCTTTGTATCATCGTCCACCTCGGTGCATCTACAATCCTTTTGAGTAGATCCACTTGCAATCTCATCATCAGAATCGTGATGTCTTTGCTCATCCGAAGGGCTCGCTTCCTTCTCTGGAGCTTTCAAACACATTGGCCAATTGATTCGCTTTGGCAGATCTGCATCAGGAGACATGAGGTGCAAACCACCACCCATAGAACCTTCGGAGTCAAGCTCAACTGTTTGCCATGGGGATATAGTTGATTTGAACTCTGGTGGAATCTTTGGTACCAATGCTTCTGATTGAAATGTGCCCTTGCTTCGTCCCGAAACACCAACAAGAGGTTTCCAACCTCTCAGGTGAACCGAGTCCTGAGCCCAATCATCAGTTGTCCTTAGAAACTCACCATCGCTGACCTGAGCAGGACCACCTTTAATCCTTGTGACCGTACTGGTTTGTCGAGTCCCCTCCCCTCTCATTGGAGAAGTCAAGGGGCACGGCTCTATATTCCATTTACAAGGGTGTGATAACATATTTTGGTCTCCATATTCATCCCCATGTCTCTGCTCAGCAACATCAGAATCTGACGACAGGCTGTCCTCCTGTTGCAGATCCAGCCTTTCTAGCTCGATGGCTTGTAACATGCACCCCTCTGCCACCCGTGGCAGGCCTCCATTGTCAACATGGGTAGTCATTCTTTCTCGCAACAATGAATCTGCATCTGCACATTGCAAAGATTCATCAGCCATGGCTCCAGACGAGGTTTGAGGTGTCATAAACAAGCACTGAGGCTCGAGTTTCGCAGACAGTTGTGTTCTTGTCGGATGCTCACCGTTGGAATCCCTCATTTCTAGATCTATTGGGGAGAAGATGCCATCCATAGGGGTTCCCACAGGAGTTCCCACATGTTCGGCAGACTGACAGGCTAGGCCGTTTGCCAACGGTGACGGGCTGGGGCGGCCAGTTCTTTCCACATCAAAACTCTCCCTAAAGCCTACATGAAGATCTTGAGGGGTTTCTGCCCTGAAATTCTCCTCAGCTTCATGACCTGTTGCAACTATCAATCGCCGATCGGAAGAGCGCATATCAAGTTGTGCTGGTCCTTCCACCTGTGGTGTGAACTCCTTGCCTTCACTATTTGTTGCAAGGTTCCTCATCACCCTCATCCCTACTTCCTGTGACGCAGATATGGAAGACCTCGAGTGAGGACTGGTGCTCTCCACCTCTGCACCAGCCTTCGTCCCTTCGTAATTTCTCTGTCGGTGGGCTGTCATTCTCAACCCTACTTCCTCTCCAGCAGTAATAGGCGACCTTGGATACAGGCAGGTGTCAGCCCATCGACCAGCTGCTGAGTTTCTGGATTTCAGTCTAGGGGTTCCAGCACCCCACTCCGCCATTTTCAATTCTCTTTCAAAGAATGCAACTCTTGCTGCCACTCTGAGTCTCCTCCCTGTTCACATTGGCCAAACAGCGGATGATAAGACATAGGAAACAGTACTAATACATTATCATGCATAAGCGAGATAGCAAAACCTGGACGACTTGTAAGGATTTCTCCTCAGACTCGATGTAAACACAGATGAGAGTGAGCATATTTAGGCCACACTAGAATTTTCCACTGCAATCTGATCGTATTCGTCAAGGAAAGTTCAAAGGTATGTCTATAGGGTTTAGGGTTTAGGCCTAAACCCGGCATAGGGTATCCCGGAAGACAAAAAGGCAAATTTTAGATGTGACCAGACAGAGACAACTTGTGTAAACATAGAGGAGCGGTGAAGAGAATGGTACTCAGCAAGGGACCAATATGAAAAAAAAGTAATACATGATAAACAGGACAAGAGGGAAGGGGAAGCTACCAACGGGGCTAGCCCAGTCAGCACACCCATCAACTGTTGAGATACAGACCCCAGTTCGAGTCCAGATGCAATCAGACAAACAGAATAACATAATTTTCAATTACCTGGGGCTGGTCACTTCAATGATGATACCTCAAGGTCGTCACCTTTTAAAAAAGAGGACAAGAGGGAAGGAGCTTCCGTAGAGGTCGCATATCTTCATGTTTCTTTTGCTTTACTTGATGTCCTTCTGCTATCGATCCCATCAATATCTTTTTTTCTATCAAGATTGTTTTTCAATTCTGAGTTGGAAAACGGCTCCAGCGTCCTTTACGGCAAGAACCCACTCCATGAGTTCCTCATTATTGTCAAGGAACCCCGAGACAGCAGCGTTGATTACTTTCCCTTCGTGGAAGGAATGTACTGTTCCCACTTGATTGGTAACTTCCAAGCCCAGTAGGGCTGTCAAGCGTTTGAAGTTTTGGCGATTTGCCAATCCATCACTGCCAGATTGTCAGGGCCATCACTGTGCGATTCTCAGGGTTTTACAATTTTCACAACTTGGATGCCGCCATCACAGGGTGCCCCTCCGATTTCCTACCACGCTGAGGGACATAGGAGATGTGGTGACACAACTAGAAACGTTTGTATTGTGCATGAGGATCCGAATAGGGAGTATCGAACTTCAGATGAATCACTACTTGACCGTAATGACTAACGGCGCTAGGCACAAAAAAACAGAAAATGTGCGTGTGCAGGGGAAATCCGCACTGAAAGAGGCTCGGAGGTACTGGAAGAAGGTGGTATCCCCCAACATTCTTACATCCAAGAGGATTTGAACTCATGACGTTCCAGTACCCCCATCGCTTCAATATTCTGATTACCAGTGTGGGAAGGAAGTGGAAATGTTCTGGACCTACCAGCAGCTGCGGGGAGTAAAACAACGCAAACCTTTCGGTTTTCTAAGTACTTTTCCTGAATAAATCAGCTTCACCTGGGCCAGCACCCGAGCTCAGTTGGTAGAGCACCTAAGTGGCATTCAGGAGGTTGTGGGTTCGATTCCCCAGGCCTTTCACTCGATGGTGCTTACCCCGCACCCTCCTGCGGTGCATGTTGGGACGCCTCCCCTAGTTGATCTTGGCAGAACAGGTAGAATGGTCCTGTCATCTTGCAATAGGGGTTACGAGCCTACTCCCCATGCAGAGTAGAGCGGGACTAGAGCGACGGCTCAGCCCTACACTTGGGCTTGGGCTGCTGGGAACCCATAACTCTCAGCGACTATCTTATACGGACAATATAACATCAGAGCTACTGGGTGGTTGAACTGAATTTCGAGTGGGTCGTGAGAGAAGAGGGGGGAAACAAAAAAAAGTCAGCTTCACCTGCTGAAGAGACGCTGGATCCAGTTTCCACCTTGGTTAGCAAGCAACAAAAAACCAAAAAAAGAACACTACACACCTGATTTCCTTTCAGAGTTCTCCCCTTGTGATCCCTACCGTCTTCACCTGAATAGAACGCCCGGTCATTATAGCTGCATTTGGCCCAACTTTCAGTCCAGAATCCAGATGCAGCCATAATGACCGTGCTTTCTATTCGGGTGAAGACGGTTGTGCAAACTCTGTCAAACAACACACACTGTTTTTCGCACGATGCCTTCTATTCCTATTCTCCCCGTTGGCGACCGCCAACACACCCGGCCTTCCTGCATCAATCATGGTGCACTCACAGAGAGCCACACCCGGGGACTGGTGGTTCAATAGTTACATTGTGTTTGGTTCCGGGATATGTACATCTTCTGTGGGTCTTATCGTTTCCAATGTTTTGATCAGGTCCACAGGTCCACAACAAGAGCAAAACAAGGGTCCATTGGAGTTGACCATTTCTCTCTTCACAAATTTGCGTTCTTTGTGGCTACCGGATTTCTGGAGCCTAGTATTCACCACTCTCCAATAGACGCCTTGCACATTGTAGGATGTTTGAAAAGGAGTCTATTTCTGTACACGCCCATGACATGTACTACACAGCGTTCAATCGATGTCTTCTCAGCGTTGAGTCAATCCAAACCGACACAGCAGACACTGTGCCGCGTCCTTAATGCATTGAAGCACAAGCACCCTACACGTACGCTTTCTTCTCGACTCCAATGAATAACCGAGACATGAGTGGGTTGGTTCACATGTTTGTAACTTCCTGACCAGTCCGATAATCGGGAGCACACCCTATTCTCCCGGTTGGTGATAGGTTTATGCTGTCATAACTCGAACATAGCACTACTCGTAGTGGGGTCTGGTCCTGATCAGAGAGGATGGAGATCATAGAAGCGGATTGGAGGCATCCAGAGATAAGGAAAAAGGGTGGCGACGGAGCTGGATGGATCGCCATCCTTCTGTTCTTTTT
>BFEA01000503.1:525543-552749 GCA_003427395.1 Chara braunii | reverse complement strand
TTTTTGATTTTTTCTTCTTTTTTTTTTGCTGGGATCTTCCTTGGTCCTTGCAAGGGCTGGCCACCTGGGACCCGGGCGGCCCGGCTGGTAGCCTAGGTGCACTTACAATTTTCCAAAGGGAGGCACACATTTGGTTACCACAGCCTACCCTTTTGAATATTTTTAATTTTTCTTAATTCGTAATTGCGCCGCATCATATGCACGTGCACGTGTGCGCATGCGCTATGCAGGGCATGCGATGAACCGCATGCATGGAAAAACCGTATCATGCACAAAACTGAATAGCTTCAATTATAGCAGGCTTTAGAAAGTGTAGATCCTATTCACATCACCCATGAATTTGTGGTCGATGAAAGACAAGAAGTACCTGTCAGACAACTTATGCAGAAAGTTCGGTGAAGCATCGTGTCCTTCTTGATTGCTTGACAAGTCAACACCAATCTGCAGCAGACAGTCAGCCCAGGGGGGAGCAACCGTCAAAGAGACAGCACAGGAAGGCTTTTGTAAGGGTGGGGGGGGGAATAAAAGAAGAGACCAGCAGAAATGTGGAAGATCTTGGCTATGAAATTATGAATACATGGCTCCGTTATAGTGGGGTGAAGCGGAATTACGACGGGCTTGGAAGACAAGTAGAAGATTGCAGCCGTGTGAATATTGCTGCACCATACTGGGATACATGCAGACAGTAGCATTTGCAAGGCAAGCAGAAAGCTCACAGCCAACTGTGGGATGACGGGGGGGGAGGGAGGGTGAATGCGAGTTCGGAAGAGTAAGGAAACACAGAATGGAATCACAGAATGGAAACACAGAAAGGAAACACAGAATGGAATCGGTTTTGGTCTCGGAGTGGTTGATCCAAAAACCAGCATTATATCCTCCTGTGCACAGGAGCAATCAATGGTGTCTGGTCTATGATTGATGAATGGCTTGGTGGTGAGTCATCACACACTCGTTTTTCCTGTAATCCTGAAGGGCCACTGGACTTGGTGTCCAGCAGGTGCTGCCCCGAGCATTATATCCTCCTGTCCACAGGAGCAATCAATGGTGTCTGGTCCATGAATGATGAATGGCTTGGTGGTGAGTCATCACACACTCGTCTTTCCTGTAATTCTGAAGGGCCACTGGGCTTGGTGTCCAGCAGGTGCTGGCCCTAACCAATAGATTGCGCCTGCTCCATTGCTAAAAATAAATAAATAAAATAAAATAAACAAGTTAAAAAACCCCTCCACCGTACAAGAGGATCATATGCCAACTACATGACCTGTTGCGGCTTCGCAGAAGAAAAAAGCACAAAAGAAAGAACGAGTGTAATGAAATGCAGATAACCGAATGGTGCAGAAGGAAAAAGAAAGCAAAATGGACTCCTAGCCCTGGTGGAGAAGGAGAACGTGGTCTGTACACAAGGGTGGCCTTTTCAGCGCAGCATTACCAAGGGAACAGTGTTAAGGGCCGCCACACATTAATGCTGCACTGCTGCTTACATCTGTGCTGGGTTAGGGTCAGCTCCCACTGCTGCAATGTTTGTGATACGCTAGCATGACCCTGGCCAGTTCTACAACCAAGGTCATAGACCCAGTGGGGTCTGGCTCTTAGGATCAACCCAACCACGTTCGCGCTCTGCAAGCACAAAAACTGCACCAATGGGCTGTCTCCCTTAGGCCCCTGAACAGTGTTACAGCAAAGAGACAACCCATGAGGCTGCCGCTAGACGCCCATACGAAGCAGAACCTCAGTGCGCCTAATTTCGGGGATCAAGCATGTCCATGTAATATTGATTTTGGAGTTGGCTGACAAGCTTAGCAGGTCAGCACTCCCCAACGTAGACGTCGGTCCACAGAGAAACGCGGACAGACACAGGTATTGCTCAACTCATAGTGCTGCCACACCACATAAGTTATAGGAGATGAAAGACACCACAGACTCAGTTATATGACCTGACTAAGCACCCCTACAAGTGCGACGAGTCGCTGTCCATGGCAAGCGAAACCATGAAAGCGTCATATATGTCACTGACTCCATTTGCCCAATATGTGACGGAACGAGCAAATTGCACACGTCAGAACTACAGGCCCGCAGCTCATCCAATTCACATTGAGACCAGAACTCTTTGGGCACAAGGGTGAGCACTGACTGGTATATCAAGTCGTCTCTCTGAAGCTTGGGTAGCCAACTTGAGGTGTGTTGTCCCCTTCACAGTCAGGAGGAAGTATGAGATGACTTCTGCCTTGGAGGGAGGCCCTGCATGATGGGTTTCATGGCCCTGTGTTTGCCAATCAATCCACATGAACCCTTAGAGAAACAAGCCAAGCTTGCAACGCACCCATGTTAAAATTTGACCACCCCTACTACCGTCTTCACACGAATAGAACGCCCGGTCATTACAACCGTATCTGAACTGAAAATTGCACCAAATACGGCTATAATGACTCGGTGTTCTATTCAGGTGAAGATGGTAGCCAACCCTTCACAATATGCGAACCTTGTGACTCGAAGGCTTTAGCTAAATGCCTCCAGCTGATGGCACATATCAGGGTAGAGAGATTCAGTTTCTGCAACAGGTAAGCTCGGACCCTCTTCCTACTACCGTCTTCCCCCGAACACAACGCGCCCTGATTATGAATGTATACAGGCTAGCTTTACGGTCCCATTCAGTGAAAATTCGACTGCGTTGTGTTCGGGGGAAGACAGTAGGCCTTTCCATGATGAGCTTGAACCACCAGTTCTTCCGAGCCTCTTTTTCAAGAGGCTCGAAACGCCCTGAGAGCCAAAACAAATGACCCCAAAAGTGGCATGGGCCTCCTTTTGGGCTGGCCCCCAGCCATTTTACATCAGAAGCCGACTCCCAAAAGTTGCAGGGTATATGCAGCCGCGTCGGAGAAAAATGGCTGGGAAACGCACTGGTGCTTTGAGGAATTGACTAATACAGGGACTAGGTTTCGCATCGTCCTGGGCTGAAGTACATATGACCTGAGCAGCAATTTCCACTCCAAACTAAAAGTGCAACCCTCATCACCTTTGGTAGCACATACCCACCGTTTGTCTTTCCGATTGATCCTCTTCACCGGCATACTCTTCTGCTCCACTGGAGAGTCCTTTGATTGCTTCCTCAAGCCGCAATACCTCTTCATTCATCCCCACGACTCTCTCCAATATCTCCGGGTTGAGCACAAACCGCACAAACCTGTCAAAAGTGCGAGAATTCCCATGCACTCTCATGAGAAAACAAAATTTATTCCCTTACATAATCAAGCTGATTCTGGTAAATAAATAGCAAAACAGTTGCACCACCATTCCATCCGAGCCTCTTTTCTCCTATCCGGATTTCAACCTCGTGCCAAAAACAAAAGACAGTTCAACCACCAGTCCATCTGAGCCTCTAGTTCCTGATCCGAATTTCCACCAAGCACCAGGGTTGCATACCTGCCGACCGCCGACTCCGACCTGTCGGGCCACACACACACTCAGGCAGACAACACACAAGTGCCTTGTAGGGCCACACACACACACAAAGGCAGACGTGCACTCAGACAGGCACACGGGCCAGCAAGCACTCACTCACACACAGACATAGAAAACTCAGCAGAACCCAGGAATCTCAGCAAGGCATACATTCCAGCGGCAAAACTGGGAAATCAGCCGTGTTCTCCGTCTGTGTTTTGGCAGGTCATTACATTCCCACATTTTCTAAACATTTCCCTTCCCTTTTATTAATTACCACTACTTCCTTAGGCCCTACCTCGACTCCATGGTTTTTCGGTCGTGGATGCACATCTCCGATTTTCCTTCTTTCTTCCAGTTCAAATATGATTTGATTCATCCGGAATAGGTGTAATTACTCAAATAAAAACAGCTTCCTAACTTACTTTCTCGGCCTTATGGCTAAGATGAAGTGTAGTATCTGTTCCGATCAGTTCAATATCCAGCGCGTGTTCCATCATACAGAAAAAACTTCAAAAAAGATTTTTCTTAAAGAAGTTTTGTGTCTCAACAGAAGTTTCCAAGACTCTGTTGTGCCTAGATGTATCAATGGCTGCTGTTTTCAGACACCTCATAGGCAATGCGTTACACCTATGGACTCCGCATACTTGAACCACAAGTACACCTCCCAGGCAAACTATACAAGTCAAAATGAGTCCTACCTAAACATTAGGGGACTGGGCCCAGGGCGGGCCTGGGGGCAGGCGGAAAAAGAAAATTGTACCACACCTTAGGATGGGCACTGGCGCTATGTGGGACTAAAGAAAATTCCGGCCCACCCTCAGGAGGCTCTGGGTTGAGTCCCCTAACTTTTCGGAATGACTCGTTTCGACTTCTAAACTTTGCCTCAGTGGTGTACATGCGGTTTACGGACTAATTGAGGATTGCGGGACCCTTCACACTCGGTCACCCACAAGGCCCAACACTCTTTCGAGGCCTGCCTGCCAAATAAAAGGTCAAACTACATGAAAAAAAAAAAAAAAAAAAGGTCAAAATACATGTTTTCTATACAGAGCAGTGCGCTACTTTCATAGCTCTTTCTTTCTCGAAAATGAACAACTAACTGCACATCAAAAAAAAAAGACAAAAAAAAGCGTCCACCACAGTTAGGCAAACATGTGGCCACGATGAGAAGCCTCCTACATCTGGATAAGTCCATACATAACATTGTGCACATTAAAAATTAGTAAATTACTAAATTAGTAATTATACAAATGTTCGGGCATTTTAAATCAGGCTTTGGGGTGCTCCTCTAGATTCTGCCACATGACCAACGACCGAACTTCCACCATATCCTGACAAAAAGTCAAACAAGCATCAATGAAACACTTGGAAGTAAATCATTATTCTAGATCATCACTGACAGATCAGGAGGTTGGACATCGACACTCTGGCCATTGTGCAGCCTTCATGTGCCACCGAAGTAGCAAAGAAAAGAAATTGGTCAGGAAGTTGCAAAGTTAGGGGTAGACACCACTGGGGCCTTGTTCATCCTATGTAACAGTGAACCTGGCTCTCTCTGTGAGTAGGATCGTGATTACCGAGCATGAGGGTAGGGATCCGAGGGGCCTTCCCTCTTCGATCTCCAGCACTGGGCCCACAGGGTTGAGCACAAGGCTCGGCAGCCACGAGGCTCCTAAGGGTTCGTGGCATCTTTTTTCTTTTCCCCCTCATGGCCAGGGTGCGTGGCATCATAATTGTCATGACATCGAACTGTGTTTTCTATTCAAAAGCGGTGAAAACAAAAGGGAGAACGGTCACTAAACCCCAAATGTTCGCTCATTTTGCAATAAGTACCCAATTGAGCGGTTCGGTATTAAATCCATCAAAAGCCTTGGTTTTTCGTCGATAAATTGTAAATATACCCCCAGTAGAACCCCCTGAATTGTCAAACAGGTCCTCCTACGAGTCCCACTGTGTACTGGCCACTGCAAAGGCCTTTCTGGAATGGAGGGCGCCTCCGGGGACTTGAGATCAAATCAGTCAAAATTTGGGGGCTTATTGACAGTATTCCCAAATTAGAAAAAGGGGAAACTGCAGTCACATGGGCGAGAAGTTTCGAAAGGCCAAAAGAACTCCCGTCAGCAGATTCATTTGGGCCTGTGTTTCCACAACAAAAAAACTCAAGCCATCAAGTTTGTTCAGGCTAGCATTTCATAAGCAAAATTTTGTTTGGGCCTGAACCAGACCATGTAAGGGTAGGCTGGACCCACTCCAAGGTCCAGCCCACTGGCCTGGTGAGCTAGTCAGCGCACTTCATGGAAACACTCGACTAACCACCCCACTAGCATCTCTCTCTCTCTCTCTCTCTCTCTCTCTCTCTCTCTCTCTCTCTCTCTCTCTCTCTCTCTCTCTCTCTCTCTCTCTCTCTNTCTCTCTCTCTCTCTCTCTCTCTCTCTCTCTCTCTCTCTCTCTCTCTCTCTCTCTCTGATGCACGCACACACACGGGTGACGGACACCCACCCAGCCAACCTAAGGAAATGTTGGCACCCACCTAGCCCTCTCTTCAGGCCCCCTCCAGGCAGTCTAAAGGGATCCTGTTTTTCGGCCAGGCCAACGAAGGTGTCGTTGGCGTTGGCCTGATACCAGGCTTGGACAACCCTCCAATAGGCAGGACCAGGTTTGGACCTGACCACCCTGCCTGATGTGCCAGGCAGCAGGCCCAGAAGAATCTGCTGAAAGAAGTTCAAAAAACTACAAGACAAACAGACTTGTCCTCCTGAGTTTTTGCTGGTTCTAAAGCTCAGCCCTAAACAAATCTGCTGACGTGCATGCTGCCCCGCCCCAAAACAAATTGAACAAAACCACTAACACAAAAGAAGCTGACGTAGTCTTTCTCGACATCCACTAAAATTGGAATGATACAGAGAAGATTAGCATGGCCTCTGCACAAGCCTGACACACATAAATTGAGAAATGGTCCAAATAAAAAAGAAAAAGAAAAAGAAGAGGAAGAAGAAGAAGAAGTCCAAACTTGATCTTAAGTCTATTTCTAGGCTGCCAGCCTAGACGTTCGCCCCCTGTTGAGCATCTGGGTTGTCTGTACAGACAAAAAAAAACGGAGCCCTCTTGAGAATATCTGGTTTATGCACTGCTGAGACTCTGTCCCACTGGTGTGTGTGTGGGGGGGGGGGGGGGAGGGGATACCCGATTGCAACAGCAACAAGCGTCCCGTGAATTGCAATACTTGAAAATGACTCCTTATCACCACCACCCTCTCCCCATGTGAAAGGAGACAGGAAAGGACAAAAGAAGAGGAATGTGGACAGCTTTCGTGTCAAGGTGCCTGACATCACTTGTGCTGACATTGAGCAAAGTTTTGTACTGGCCAATGCCGCCAATCTAATGGGACAACGATTAGACACATTCCAATGAGAGGAATGTTTCTGGTGGGGGTCAGCAGCCTAGCTCAGTCGGTTCCGCACGCAAGTGGCATTCAGGAGGTCATGGGTTCAGTTCCTCACGGCCGCCTGCCGCGTGCTTGGTGCTCACCAGATGAGATAGTTGGCTTGCCCCCCCCAGTCGTTCTTGGTAGGGTCCTGGGTTCTCTTAGAGGCCCCTGCCCCTATGTGAGAGGGATCTGGCATTGCCTTTTTGTTTTATCAACATTTTACAAATATAGAAACATTCTTATTCAGGGGGCTTAAGGGCTACTCCTTGCCATGTGGCATTCACGTGGAATGACCCCTGTGGTTGGTCCCCACAATACTACAATATGTGCTTTTGGGTTTTCTTTTCGTGTTTTTTTTTTTTTTTTTTTATGTTCGTATTATGAGCCTGCATTGTTTGTTCCTGAATTTTTTTACGACATTGCTTGTGGTGATGCGGCAAAAAACCCCGTTTTTTGGGCCTTCCATTAACCATCTCTCATTCGTTGCGGATTGGTATCAAGATGAACTGTCAGGTTCATCTCCTTACCATATCCTCGAACTGGAGCTATTCCAAGCATTCACCGCTGACATAGCAGCTGTTATTGTGTTCTGAAGACTTGGGGCTCCCGATGCGTTGAGCCTTCTTCAGAGGTTTGTACCACGTCGCTATGTCAGCAGTGAATGCCTGGAATAGCTCCGGTTAATAGCATTTGCCGTGTGATGGCTGATAACCTGAAGATCACAGGTTCAAAACCCTTGGAAGCCCCCAAAAACAATTAAAATAAATATAAAGGGATCACCATGCCTACGTGGCTCAATGGTACACCTCTTGCTCCATTGTCGTGCATATTCCGAACTAGCCAGCGTCCTCGTGCACTGTTGATAAACGGAGTCCGAATCGGTGAATCCTGATGGGATAAGTAGCTCTGACTTACTTAGCGCCAAACTCTAAAATTACTTAGTGCTGGTCAGTTCGACTATGATACGTCAAGGCAGTTGCCATTTTTTTTGAAAAAAAAAGAAGTAAATAAGGATTCAAGGGATTCCCTGCGACCCCTGTGACATTGAGAACAATCCATCACGAGAACCAAAATTTTGAACAGCTCTCTCTCTCTCTGCAATAGAGCTGCACCAAAATTTCAAACCAGACCTTTAAGAAACGGGATGGGAAATCAAAGGACATTCAACAGCTAGCTGTAAGTAAGCGAGAGGCGGTTAACGGAGACCTAAAATTTCAGCGTTTTTTTAATGCTATTTATAAGAAAACCAGAAGCCCTTTTTAACCAAGAAAGGCATCATTCCATAGAGTGCACACCATATTAACAAACCATTAAAAAAAAAAACGAAAAAAATAAATAAAAACAGGGTGAAACAGTAACGCAAAAGTGGACTTGAATGCCATTTTTGATTCAGCGAATCTTCAGAATTTTCAGCGGTTTTGGAAATGGTCTTATCAGAGGAAATTCCAATGCTCCAAACGAGACGAAATTTGGTACACAACCTTGACGTAAGACAAAAACAGGANAAAAAAAAAAAAAAAAAAAAAACATAAAATTTCACCCCCAAATTCTAATTTCAGTTTTGGACCTGTTACTCAGGAGCTGAAACTGGGGGTACCCCGTTAACCACGTGTGTCGGAAGTGCATTTTGTGATCCAGATCGTCATTGCAACAATTTCTCAATAATCGTATTCCCTCTGTATGCGGCCAGCATGCACCTGCATCATCTCCACTCCTGAACCATGCCATCTTCTAAACCACCAGAACCTCCCCTACTTCAATGAACAATAAAGGCCATGTAGCAAATGCAAATTAGTTATCACACAGGAAAAGAGATAGAGCCCAGACTGCTGCAGTTCTGACAATCACAGCCATACCACGCCTTCCAGGGTTGCAAAAGATTACAGGAATTAAAGGTTCCCGTGGTTTAAACCACCAGTTTCCATCCCAGCCACCCATGAGAAGGCACAGGTTAATGCAGTGCCACGAAAAGGCTCGGCCTAGTGGACCAAAAAGGCTGGCAGTACAATGTGGGCCCTTTCCCGTGACAATTCGGTATTTTAGGGGTCGTGCATCCAAAAAACGATGCGTGGACGTGTAGTGGTTCAATGGCGAGCACACCTGACAACCGTGTGCTTCTCGCCCTTGGTTTGAGATCCTCCCATAGGCCCAGGTGATGAAATCCAAGGGCCTAGGGTATCATATGTCGAATTGCCCAGGTGGTGAAATCCAAGGTGCAATCCGAATACAAGACTCGAAAACACAACCAACGGCTTGGAAGGGTAACACCTAACCATAAGGCTAAGTGGGCTGGGTGAAAGTGAAGCCCCAACATGAGCACTTCACCCCACCCCAGCACAGAAATCCCACGACACAGTGTACCCAACCACACTCGTCCTCTTCTTCTTCTTCTTCTTCTTCTTCTTCTTCTTCTTCTTCTTCCTTTTCTTCTTCTTCTTCTTCCTTTTCTTCTTCTTCTTCTTCCTTTTCTTGTTCTTCTTCTTCTGCTCCTGCTGCTGATGCTGCTGCTTATTTATCTTCTGCTTCTTCCTTTTCTTCTTCTTCTTCTTCTTCTTCTTCTTCTTCTTCTTCTTCTTCTTCTTCTTCTTCTTCTTCTTCTTCTTCTTCTGCTCTCATCATCAGCACCCCCATTTTACTTTCCCTTCTCATGCACCTCATCCCTCCACCTTTCTTTACCGCTCGATTTTTATCGGTTTATTTTACTGCAGCTTTGTCCACATCGATTAACGAAAGCTCCCCCGGGCGAGAGTGCTGGTTGTCAATCCTCGAATACAATTTCTCTGCCGATGCTTCAAGTAAATTCCCACAGCCCCATTGTTGCACGGCGTATCTGCCATTTTGCTTTACCGGTTTCGACAAGTACATCACCAGGCGTTCGAGTACATAACCCTGCCCAGACAGCCCTTGTCAAAAGCTTCCTTCATTCCCATACATGTGCCCCCCTTTTTCCTGTTCGCTCTAGTCCTCCCCCCCTTCTCTCATCCTGGTGATTTAAAAAAAGAAAGCTACTAGCCTTCTAGCTAGAAATGATCTGAGAGGCAGAACACATAATGCCATGTGATCACTTTGTTTCTAACAGTCCCCTCCCTCTTTTGCCTGCTCACTTCAGTCCTCCCCTTCTCGCATCCTGGCGGTTTTAGGAAAGGAAGCAGGAAATAATCGGAGATGGCGAACACACAAATTATCGCTTACTTCTAACAGAAGAGATCGCACATATGCAGACAAAAACTCACGGAAGAGAATCTGCCACATGGACATCATACCAATGAGACAGTTCAAAACTGGAATGTCAGGAGGATTCACAATCTTGGCCCTACCAGACTAGGAACATGCTAGGCAAAAACGTTAGGACAGAGAGAACATAATCAGCTGACGGTACTGATCAGAGACGGCCCCACTGATAAGAATCCTGGCTCTTGACATTTTCAGCGTTGGATGGAAAGTTGGAAACCCTGCCCCTTGTCACTGCACCACCTCTTGGGTCCAAATGTTCGCACGACCACACACGTGCACACACCCACCCATCCACCCCCTACCCCCACTCCCACCACCCACCACCCACAGCCTACCCACCCACACAGCCACCCACACACACTCCCACACACACACGTAAGCTCACGATGCCATTTTTTTGTCCTGTCAAAAAAGAGGTAGGGAACCACATTTCTGAGTTCAAAGTACAGTGTGCTGAGGGCAGAGAGGCATACCTCTCCATGGTCTTCTTTGTGAACCACGTTTCTCCCCCGGGAGCCACATCTGGGGAGTGATGTCCTCCGGATTCCACCGGAGGTCGAGCCTCCTCGATCGAGGCTCCATTATAGGTCTCCACACAATTGTAATTGTGTTGAAGAAGAGCTTCTGCTGCGCTCCCATCACGCAATCGTTTGCATGGATCGAGTATGAGTGAGCGTCTTTGACTATCGCTGTACTGCCTCTCTGCTTCTTGCAAGTGCAAGATGTATGGTTGGACGAAGCCATAGGCTATCCGCTCATTAGCTCCATCATGTCCATAGACAAAAAGGTCAAACCTGCACACCCGTTGCAGTGGCAAGCCGGGTCAACCAGAAGTCCTACCATGCCACGACCAAACGACAGCACACCAGAGTTGTGCAGCGAGCCAAGCCACGTCAATAGAGACCCCACTAGCCCACAATACTTCCTTTTATTATCAGTCTTTCTTCGCAAATCGACTCCATCTTACATACAACGCATTCATCTGTGACACAGCTGCACAATACACATCCACTTACACATGACAGTGATCACCAAACTGTTTTCATTCCATATGTATAATGTATGTTTAAATTCAGAAATGGGCCAAGGGGTGTGTGGTTTGGGGAGAGGGGGGATAGTAACCAGTACAGAAGCTGCTCGTGCCCAACCTGAGTAACCTTTGTGGCGTGCCTGACACAGTGGAATTTGCTTACGCTGTGCTTAAAGAAGAGTTGGTCATCGTTCTCTTAAGATAAGAAAGGCCTCCTTATCTATCGGTAGCAGTATGCTTGGACGCTGGTTGACCTGATAAAGAAAGCGAACCGTAACAATGAAGGTTCTCCGTGTGTTCACACGTATTAAGCGTAGGACGCACAAAGCTTAGAGACCATCCATGGCCGCAGCTGATACACGGTGTCATACTACCAGTACCTTGCCAGGCAACCTTGAGAATAAAAAATGCGATGTTCCGGGTTGTTCAGATGCACAACGAAGGTGGTCTGTGAGTACACACACTGTAAGGATCGGATGCACGAAGCTTAGAGACCATCCATGTGTGCAGCAAATAGTTTATTTCCTTATAGCTGCCTTCCCCACTTCAGCGCCCCTCAGCAGCTGTCACCAAAGGCATGACGTCAACAATTCAATGTGTGGTGTTGTTTGTCCTTTTCTTTTTTTTCTTTTTGTCTTCAAGCATCTGACTGGGTGTCTTGTTGGAATTGGTACGAGCATCGCCCAACTCCACCCCCCTTCAGATGTCTCCAATCCATTGTCGGGGAGCTTCACCTGCTGGAAACCGGGTCCAGCGTTTCTTTTTTTTTCTTTTTTTCTTTTTTTTTCGTACCATTCACTTTTACAAAATGTAACCTTTTCAACAGAAATGGAGTTCAGAAACTTGAAAGCCTAAATATCTGAACAGCTCACCATTTCCAAACTTCTTTTTGTTCTTTTTTTTGTTCCCGCAACCTAAGAACAACAATCTGAAAAGAACAGTACCTTCATGGAATCTCGTATTGTTTGAAATGCTAGTGTCTCCTCCGGAGACCTGTGGCATACCATGTCACAAAACAAGGCAGTCCCTTAGGCACCCGGCAGAAAAACCCTTCGATGCCATGCCCCCCCCCCCCAAAAAAAAAAGAACTTCCAGGACATAATCTCAACAGTCAGCACGCTCTTCCAACCTTCAAGGGGATAACCTAACACAATGGTTTCCATGAGGATTTGAACTCCTGATCTGTTGCTCGGCACATGGGTGTAACACTGTTTGCTGATCAGGGGATCTTCTGTCCTACTCGGAACCAGCCAGCTCGAACCCGGGAGACTCTCAACGGTAGTGATGGCCTATAATCCACCATTTACCTTCATTCCCACCCCCGCCGCCCTCTTCCGCCCCCCCCCCAAAAAAAAAAGAAAACTCTCGCAAGAAGTATTTGAATACCTAACAAAAATTGGGTTGGAAAAGGAAACAAGGACAAAAACTGGGCACTCCGGACAGACTGAGGTCCTCCCTACACCAGTCACCAAAACTTCGAGTCAGGGTGTTCCGCTTGAAGCGCCAGCACGTGCCAGCTATCTGCCGTGGGCCCCTTTCAGAGGCTGCCCACTGCCAATTCGTTTTATCTACTGCGCTCAGCCGCCTAAATGATAGGAGATGCTCAAAACAGGTTCTCCATTCGCCTGGGGCCATGTTCTGGCGGCTCCCTATGATGAAAGTTGTTCCACCTATTACTAGGGAGCTGAATCTGCTGGAAACCGGGTCCAGCATCCCATCATTATAACATAAAGGTTGAGTATGTTCCTGCTTCTCTGCTCCATTACTCTCTACTCTCCTTATTCACCATCTCCCTTCGGGGATACTGTAACCTGTGTTGCGCTGTGGTTCTTGCCAGTTCCAGCTGAGCTTTCTGAGTGTCGCTGTGATCTTGTCATCCTCTGGTACCTCTTGGTTGCGTATTAGTTGCCGGCTCTTTGGGCAGGGTCCAGCCGCCAGACGGAAAGAAGTGTTTCAAGCTGCAGTGTCCTCGGTTACTTGCCGTCAAACCATTGCTGATCCACCTGCGACAGTTGGTGCACCAGACTTGATCTCCCGCCACAGGAACAAAAGGCCCACATTGCTCCAGCGCTCACTAAACTTGACCAATCACCACACGGTGAGTGCTATTACAAGACAAGGTCTGGAAAGTACGGTACTCAAGACTTTCGGTAGGCACCATGGAGGAGGCACAACAACCCACCACTTTTGGTGGGCACCCTGGAGGAGGCACTACAACCCCGCCCGCCGATGCAGGCGCGGAGAACGGTGAGTGCGGCCAGTACTCACCTCCATGAAAAAATCGCTTTTCGAAAGGACGACTGTGGTGAGTGGTGGAGCGGGGACCCAACTCCCAAATGTTGACCTTGGTGAGCGGTGGAGCGAGGCCCTGATATTCAGAACCATATGGAGCACGACTAGGGGACGAGGTTCTCCCCCATAGTACCCATATCAGTCTCTGCCTTCTAGTCAGTCAGATGAAAGCGCTGAAAACACTGGGCTCCACCACTTTCTCCTGAAGAGAAGCAGAGACAATCGACAAAGATCTTCGTTTTGATCCTTCCAAGTGGTTGGCTTTTGAACGATTACCCGTGATTGGCTGGCCCTGATTTCGAGTCTTTTCTTTTTCTTTTTTCTTTATTTGCCAATCTCCATTCTCTCCATGATTCCCCAGTTCCTTTCCTATGATGTCCCATGTTTCTTTTTCTTCCTCCCTCTGTTTCAAGGTAGCTTTCTGCTCACACACAACTTCCAGAAGACCGGTACTCTTCGCCCACCCCACCACTGGCATTACGGAATCCATGCCCTTTCATCCCTCGAAATACGATTGCTCCCAGCACTGCATGAATTTTATTTTTTATTTTTTATTTCTTATTTTTTATTTATTTTTTCTTATTTTTTTATTTTTTTTTCTTATTTTTTATTTTTTATTTTTTATTTTTTTATTTTTTATTTTTATTTTTTATTTTTTGTTTCTTGCTGGTAACATGGTGGCTACACGGCAGAATGCTGTCATCTCTGCCCAATGTCATCAACTACCTTAATGCATTCCGAGCACCCTAAGAACTGTGGTGCTTTGGGCCCATCTTTGTTCTACAAGATGTCTAGCCAGGTGATCGCCCTCCATCTCTCATCTCCGCGGTGTCCCTCCTCTCCCCCCCCCTCCCCCCCCTCCCCACCTTGTCCCTCACACCCCGCTGCCATAGATACACAACCGTCCGTATCTTTCAATGTTCTAGGTTGCACACATCTTTAAGGTACCCCGATTACCAGAGTCTACGTGGCTACACGACCACAACTGGTGAGGCCCTCAGATGACATCATGCATTCGGCACCGCCGACACACTAGGACAGAAGAGCCTCTCAGAAAAGAAAGAGAACAGCAATCGGCAGACTCCCCTCTGACAGACAGAATGTCTCTCAGGGGGATGTCAGATTCAAATGGACAAAACCCAGCTCCCCCCAAAAAAAAACATTGCACGAAACGTACAGCCAGCGAGCTTAATATTGTCGTTCTCTGAAGGACCTCGCTCTCCTTACCTACAATCATTCAGTAGATTAAAGTACTGCTGGCTCTCTATTAGGAACGGTCTTGTGGTCGTACTATAACAAAGACAAGGTAAGTCCCCATACTAGACACGTGAGTGGATAATGTACAGGTAGGTAGGTAGCTAGTGTTAGGTGGACAAAAAAAAGAGGAAAAAAAAGAAACCATAGGTTCTCCACAGTGCTTTCCAAGTACTGCTGTGATTGTCTCATCCAAGGAGAGTAGTACATCTTTCCTCTCCCAGCCCTCCGACAGACCAAGCTTCAGGCATACTACCAACCCAACCGAATAGTTTGATATCGAGGATGGAGGACAAGGAGTTGGGAAGGATGCTTCTTCCTCTGTCCTCCCCGCGGAGAGTGAGTACACTCTTCCTCAACGTCCTCCAGACACTCGGCACTATTTCCCTGGTCCCCACCTCCATATGCTAACCACCTTGCCAATCCCAAATTGACCACATACTCCTTCCCTTCTCCCCCTCCTGGATCCTCGCCACCACCCCCTTTTCCTGAATACAATGATGATAGCGGGGCAATTACCCCGCTTCAGCTTCATGGAGCCAACGAAGACGCACCAAGCTGAAAACAAGTTCCACCTCCTCCCTTGAAATCGATCATACCATTGCTGATTTGAGTATAGTTCGCCGTGAGGAAGCCTCACAAGAATAGAGCTAAATCAGCACCACATGATGGTCATACAACAACTTGCAAGTCATGATGAACAAGATTTCCTAGATGATCAAAATTTACAGGTTGCTGAAACCTGAGTTTATAGGACAATCCATGGCTATGACCTACTATCGAAATTTCAATCATTGATTGATGCCCTAGATAATAGACAAAAAGTGACAAACGAACGGACCGTGAGAAACAAACATAGAGAAAAATTGCTAGCACTCAAAAACCAACGGTAAATGTAATCCCGAATTGACCTAAAGACAAAACGAGATCAAACGGTGCACTCTCGTCCTCCTCCCCACTGTCCCTCGAACCCCTTCCCCTACACAACATTCGGTGATCAAATCGACTCTCCCTCCCCCCCTCCCTCTTCTCCACCAAACAAGCAATTTCAACCCCCTTGCCCACTGCCTCACCCCCTCTTTCCCTCCCCCGCCCCCTCTTCCTTCATATCCCAATCCCTCCCACACCCATCCCTCCACTTCTTCCCTTCCTAGCACCGCCTCTACTGTCCCTTGCACAAAACAAGAAGAGTGCAGCACCGGGAAAGGAAGAAGAGCTGAAGAGAGAAGGGGGGGAAGGGGAGAGGAAGAGAGAGGGGAGGGAGAGGAGATGCCAAGTGAAGAAGGTTGCTTTTCAATGCAACCCTATCACCACCCTCCCAAACCTAGATAGCGTCATCACACACACCGACCCCAACGATTATCTCGTGGATAGAGCTCATCTTGTCAGGACATCGTTCCGGATCCTGCTGCTTATCCCACTCTCAATTCACGACCGGACTTTCGATCTCCTCACGAAAAAGAGTTGATGTTCCCGATCCTGCTGGTGTTTCTGCACCAGTTGCCCTCTCTTTGCTTGAAGCCATTTCTGCCCCATGTGAGGAAGTTGCTGCCCATGTCCAGGTATGCGCAAGCAAACACGGATTTGTCTCCAGGGATGGCAGCACACCGCCACCCCTGACCTTTGCCAACGTCGCACATTGGCGGCGACGAAGGCACCACCTGAGAGGCTGGTGTCACCCCTTCCAGTGGTACCACTGTGCTAACCTGCAACGCAACTACCTCTATCACCCGCACACCGGTTTCAGACTGAAACAGACCTCTTCTTGCTCTTTCATCAACATCACGCACACTACAACCTGGCACATTAATATTCACAACAAACAGCTGTGCCATCGCTACAACGCTACAACAAGAGCAGTGTCACGTTGCAGCGTTGCGTAGGCATTGGGAAGCAGTGGTTGATGCAGACAAGGACAAACAATGCATGATGCAAATCAACTGGCCAAATCCAAAAATACAAGGCTTTTTTTTCGTTGTTTTTTTCAAAGAACTCCTGGTGGATGGGGATTCTCCAGACTCAATGAGGCCTTAAACCACCACTCTAACCGACATTGTGAAAGTCGGGGGACAGGTAGCACATGTTCATGAGGGCTACTGGTAGCGTAGTGTGGAGACCCCGTAGAGGCCCAAAAATGTAAAATCCGACAAATTGCCGCCACTACTTATTTCGTGGTAAGAACTTTTTTTTTCATATATATTTTGCCCGGAGAGATCACGACCAAATCTACAGACCCTTCAATTTTCAGATTTTTTAATGAATTCTTCTGACTATGAAAAATCGCTGAAATTGGGGTACGCTCCCGTTGGCCCACAAGTAGTATAGACTCTATAGAGTGGCTAAAATCAAGAATGAGACAAATCGGCACAGCATTTATTTCACCAACTAAAAATTTCTGAAAAATAATTAAGATATTTTTCTTGGAAAGATCACAACCAAATCTAAAAACCCTTCAATTTTCAGAGTTTTCAAGGGTGGCTAAGATCTTCTGAGTGCGAAAAATCACAGAAGTTAGGGTACTTTTTCCTTTGGCCCGCACGTTGGAGTGGCAAAAATGACAAATGTGACGAATTTGTGGGGCATTCATTTCATGGTCTAAAATTTTATTTATTTTTTTCTGATATTTTTTCCGTAAAGATCACGACCTAATCTACAGTATCTCAAATTTTCAGATTTTTTCCCTTATTTTTCTGAGTGCGAAAAATCGCCAAAGTTGGCGAGTGAAAATTGTGGGACTGAACCCGCCTGCGCCTCCCGGTCGGCGCCCCCCCCTAAAGACCCGCAAAGATCACGACCTAATCTACAGTACCTCAAATTTTCAGATTTTTTCCCTTATTTTTCTGAGCACGAAAAATCGCCAAAGTTGGGAAGTGAAAATTGTGGGACTGGACCCGCCTGCACCTCCCGGTCGGCGCCCTCCCTAAAGACCCGGTCCGCACTCACCGGAATTCCACTTTTTCGGTGGCGGGTAGAGTGGTGGCTAAAGGAGCTGATCCGACAACACGTAAAATGAGAAAAAACAAGAACGTCTCTTGAAAGATGGACACGGGTAGTGTGGGGCGGAAAAGCAAACTGGAACCCCACACAGGCGGGTTCCGCAGGTTTTTTCCCAAGTACCACGCCGGATTTTCTTGGGCTTCCACGGAGACGGACATTCCTGTGGTCCGCCATATGGCCTGGCCTCCAGCGTCGTACACTCCTCTGCTCCACGAACGGACATTGAAAAGGGTGACTCATTTTTGTGGCAGCTTTCTCGGTAGGGGTAGGGGTCCTCAAACTTGCCATTTTGTGTAGCACCGTTGGGCCGCTCATTGCGGCCGAGGCCCCACGTACACATAACCCAAAGACGTACCCCTAACAAAGCGCGGCGCCCTGTGATTTCAGAAAGTGGTGGGATCCGCGTTTCTCAACAAAATTGCCTAACTTACAGACTCAGTCTGTCGGATCCCTAACAACGTCTGAAGTTTGCCTTAAGACTGTTCGGAGGCTCCAATCTGTAGGTGGGAAGCAGCTCCTGCTGGCAATCTGTGCCATCATTCCATAGAGTAGCAACTGCAGCGCAATGAAAAGCATTGCAAACAGTACGCAACGGGTATGGCAGGCCCGTGACCACTTCAGTCCTGTTCGGGTCGCCTGATGCGCCTAAGGAATCTAGTCAGGCCCATGACCTCTTACTGATCAACTACGGCCAACTACAATGGTGGGACCAAATTCTTGAGCTGGACGAGAGGACCAATATCAATCCTCATCTATCCAACCTTCGCATTTTAGGACAGGGTATCCTCGCTCATCCCTCGTTATAAATTTGGGCCATTATTTCCCTGGTTATGACCATAAGAGAGGGGCAAAGCGTTACTAGGCAACCCGCGCAAGACGAGCAAGAGGTCAATTTTACGATGCATATGTCGTCACTGAAATCCCTTTTCTTTCGTCAATCCAGCTAATGGCTTGACCCATAATGCCATCCTTCTAGAATTCTACTGCTCAGAAATCCCAACAAGAAGTTGATATTGCTCATCGTCATACCTGCAGGCCACAAACTGTAAGGCCTCCACCTGCAGTATAATTACTGCCCTCTGGGGGTTGTGAGACTCGATCACTGCCAATATCAAGCAGATTGTGTTTCAAGACATCCATTAGGCAAGCAATTGTCCAGAGTCAGATGTCCTATACACGTGCTACGACGATATGCTTGCAGAGATGTGGTAGTATCAGATATTCTGCAGAGATCCCATTTCATGATTTATGTGCGTCATCCTTGTGCAGGGGCCATGCTAATCTTCACTGTCTCGTTTCAATTTTAGCGTATATCCATACTCACTGGCACAATCGTGCTCCATACCCAGAGAGAGAGGCAGACTGCGGCCTCCCCGCCTGAACGGGGAGAGCAACAGAGTCAACACGCACACACGAGTTCCAAGAGACGAAAGAACAGTACCAGAGAGTGGACAAAATTTTCAAAAACTCACACAAGAAGAAATCTGAGTTTCAAAATCGGCAAGAACAAATGCTTCAGAAAACCATAGCATTCAGATGACGAAGCATCTCGATATCCATTGCTCCCACTCCTTCCAGCCATCTTCCTGCTTCCCTCCTCCCCTATCTGAAGAACGGCATTGCCAATTCCTCTACGTGTTTCGTTCGTCTGCCTACACAATGGAACTCCTCAGAAGAGCTAACTGAGCCTAACTCAAGAGAGTAATTCTACCAAAAAGAGAACCTTGCCTTGTCTCCGCTGACCTTTATACACGTGTCAGTGCACACACTGCAACGTTTCCCTGTCCACTCACCTCACCTTCCCTCTGTCCTGTAGTACGACCAGCTCTGGCCGCAGCTGTGCCTCCTACCCCTTGCCTACATAAATCCTGTTCCAAAATTTTCCCCGCAGAAAAATACAGTGATATCATCCTAAGGATTTTCAAGAAAATAAAAACCGCCCCTCCAAGCTGCCACTTGAAATTCAAATTGTATCCGCAATAAGTCCTCTGAAAGCAAAAGATTGTTGACCTAAGATTTTCAATGCACAAAAACGTGACTTTAAAAACCGTTTCAACTCAAACGGACATAGGATGGTAGTCTAGGATTTCAAGAAACACGATCCCCCGATTTCAAGATCGCGTAAAAAAGCCAGATAAAAACGGGTTGGGATCTCTCTCCAGAGTCTCCACCTATTCGTAATTCCGAGCCTTGATGTAATATTCTGCCCAACCTAGTGCTGAAACTGGCGCGCAATGCATACGCTCATATGTACTGCTCCAAGCGGCTGCTTTCCTGCCGACCTCTCCGCGATTCCCGTCTGCATTGTCAACTCCATCTTCCCCCGTACCTGGTCCCGATCTTGGCTAATGGCGTCTGCGAGCCATTGCACACTAGCATCAAGAAGGCGTTTACTTATCAAACCAGACCGCGGAAGAACAAAACCAGGCCGGAAGACTACAACCATGAAGATCAAGGCTGGAATAGCATTCGGAATCAAATGAGACGAAAGAGCAGATTGCCCTTTGGAATCAAAAAGGGGTTAAAAGAGTGGATCACCCCCCCACCGCCCAAACCTGATGCAGTCTCTGCACGAAATTAGCCCTCAAAGCCCGGTCAGTCCAACCACACATGTCTACTGCTTCGAACGCTCCTTTCCCCTACGTTCGTTCCGCATGCTGCTCTCCATTCAGCTCCACCCTCCCTCGATGAACCCCTCTTTGTGCTTCTGAAGTCCTGATATATTTTAGTGGGCAACCTGCAGACAGTTTTATCCTGAAAGGTTGCAAGCCTGAAATAACAAGGAATGGGAACCACACTGGCCACCCTTCCCTCCTTATCACAACTTCATCATGAACCATTCCTCTGGGAAGTTGCTTGAATTTGGCAGACTTTGGATAAGCCTCACCAAATGTGCCCAACGCTCATAGTCCCCATACATTCCCATCCTCCCACTCCACCAACTCCAAGCTCGGCACAGTCCAGACCCACTTGATCTGCATCCCAAAACCCCTCCCCATCTGCATAATGATTGAAGAAAGTCTCATTCTCAGCATTGACGTTGTTCCTTGTGACTGTGTTGGGCTCTTGGTGTCCACTGCTGGGCAGCCTCTTGCTTGCCCTGCCGCCAAACCTCCTCCGTCCCCTTCGTCCTCTTCGCCTCCATCCTACTCGATTGCGTTCAACATGTATTTGTTCGGTGACACTCGGATCAGTATTTCTTCTTTCTCCATCTCCAGAGCTGTCGATCAAAAGCCTGTAAGGCTTTGCAGCTGACTCCGAGGCAAGAGGGAAGCCAGCAGGTCGGCGTTTAGGACTGCCACCAATGACAAGAACACTATGGGATGAAGACGACTTCTCCGTTTGTTTTGCAGCGGGGTTCACAAAACTAAAACACGTTTTCCCAGCAGCTGGCATTGCCTTACAATCAGCATCCTGGTCTTCCCTTTGCCCTTTTTCCACTACTGTTCCTGCAGGCAGGTTGATTTTGTTGTCACACTCCGTCGGTGCTCCTTTGCCAAGCACCTTTAAGAAGTCCAGGACTCCATCACCGGATGCATTTCCTGATGCAGTCTCGGCATGTTTTGCTCTCGGCACATCTGGAATTCTCTGACTCCCCCTCCCCCAAATTGTCTGTGTAGGTGTCTTGTCCGTTCTCTGAGAATTTACAAGACTAAAAAAAGGGTTGACACCAGCAGTTTGCGCCTTGCCATTATGGAAAACAGGGTGTGCTCCCCTGTGGGCAGAATGCTCTGTTGCACTTGGCTCTTCTGTCCCAGCCCTTGCCTCGAACCTGGAGGTCCCACTCTGTGAACTCCCATCATCAGAGGTATTTTTCTTCCCATACATCCTTCCAGGTCCTTGAGAAGAGTCCCAAGCCATGCAACCAGCAACAAACTCGTTTTCATCTGCATTGTCGGTTCCCTCCTTCTCCACTCCCAAGGAAGATCTATCAGGGCTAACACGCAGTGCATCTGGTGTTTGAAAAGCCCTGCCTTCCGGTGCAGATTGAGGAATATTGCAGCAAAACTGCATTCCTCCATCGCCACCATCAGTATCATCAAGCACACCTTGCATTTCCTCCTTCCAATGATGCATGTATGTTTCTTCGTCCGGATAAACGCGGCCACAGATGCAGCAGCGATGAGCGTTATCTTCCTTCCCTCCATCCTTCAGTGCAGTTTCACAACAGTTTGCCGGAAGCTCCTCCATGGATGCAGCGCTACGCAGATCACGACGCGAGGAACCCGCCTGACCAGCAGATTTGGACATTTGTAAGGCTGACCCATCTGCGCAAACTCCCAGACTAGGTCTTAAACCAGTTGAAGTATGGGCGGACTTCAAATTGGCTTTCTTTACAGGTCCATCAGAGGAGATGAAGATATCTGGATTCTCCTTCGCTAGCACGGGACTCTTTTCATTGTAGAGGCTGCTTCTCCCAACACCCATATCGACTAGATTTAGTGGACAGCTGCCAACGCTAGACTTTCTCGCACAAGTATTTTCATCTCGGCTCGTTGCCACACCATGACTCCAGGCATTTTCATCTCGGCTCGTAGCCACACTGCGACTCGTCTTCCATGAAGCAGCTGTACCTGAATCTTGTCTATCTTCCTCCACATTCAGCCAAGTACCCCGCATTGAAGATGTCTCGAAGGGGATATTACACTTTGTTGGTGGGTCCCTGCTCGACGATGGCGGCGAATACACACGCTTCCTCTTGAGCAATTGTGGTTCAACTGGCTGCTTTTCCCCTCCTTGTGCGGACCTTGTCTCTGCACCTGGTTCAGCTGGAGAAGATCCACCTTTTGAACCATTCTTAAGTAACCTCAGGAGTAAAGGCAACTTTGTTGATGTCCTGCCCTGTATGCTCCTTACCTCTTCAGCACATAGTTTTTCCTCCGCTGCAGCTTGGGTTTTGCTGAGAGGAGCAAGCACCTCGAGAAGAGATTTTTGTCGGCCACGTCGTGCACTGCGAAGACTCGCCATGTCGTCGTCGCCCACAATGTCCTTTGGAGTTCTCTAAAGTACATCACCCTCCTTTCCTATACAGGAGTAGACAACGGAAGCAAGACCTCTGCACCGGCCGCCAAAAATATAAAACAAAAACATCTTCAGCTGCCAATCTACCACATCGGGAAACGGTCCAGGGCAATAAAAACTTTCGAAAACTCTCCTCTCCTTATCAGGATTTATGTGTGTCATCCTTGCCAGGATTTATGTGTGTCATCCTTGCGCAGGGGCCATGCTAATCACTATTTCTCTGTATCGTTCGAATTTTGGAATAGCAATACGCTCAGCAGCCCCCCTGTGGTTCCACGGTACAAAACGCTCTGAATGGCCAAAACAGGAAAAAAAGAGAAAGCACAGAAGGCATATACCTGAATACCGTAGCCTTGGTGGGATTTTACATTCGGTAAGATTTTTCTGGGGCGAGGTACGACTTGCCGAGTAATTGATCGCCGGCCACCGATATGCATAATCAACGATCCGAATGAATAATCTGGGAATACCTTTCTCGGGCGTTTGACTAAAATTAGATTGAGTACAGTGTATCTGTTCTGATCAGTTTAATTTAACTTTAATATCTGATCCGTCGTCCATCGGACCACATTAAAAATAATAATAATAATATTAAAATAATAATACTAATAATAGTAATAGTAATACTAATAATAATAATAAAATATGGGCCGGTGGGACCTCTATTCCTGAATCCATCTGCTAGGACTCCACAGTCTAGGATGCATCTGACCGTACTTACGGCTAGGAACGAGTAGAATCAAACCTGCTGTGAGTAGTATGCTAGCACGCCATTATAGCTTTCTCGTTTTCTCTTTCAGCGCAGATAGGCGAATCGCTGACACCTTAACATTTGTCTGAACGAAACGAGTTCGCCGAAGTATCCCCATCGTTCCCCAGTTTCGTCTTCTCCGGAGCACAACGCACCGTGATCACGAATGCATGCATACAAGCGATCTTTCCGGCCAGATACAGTCATTCTAAGGGTGCGTTGCGTCAGATACAGTCATTCTAAGGGTGCGTTGCGTTCAGGGCGAAAACACCTGCAGAAACCTTCTCGGCTTTACCAACTGGCACTACCGTAGCTCACTTGGTACACCCAAAAATCTGCTGAAATGCAGACCAGAGTTCGAATGCCAATGGAATCAGGCGAGTGACATTAACTCTGAGTTAACCCGGGACCGGCCAGTTCAAAGATGATAAGAAGGGAGGAAGAGATGAGAAGGAAAACAAAAAAAAAAAAAAAAAAATTATCGGCATTTTGGACCAGATTCATCGCAAGCAATTCCGTTATCGGCTCCCATCAACCCTGCCCCTCCCCGGTGTGAGGGCCCACTTTCGCAATCCTCGGAGCCAGCTTAGGACACACTCACGCCTGGACTTCATCGACTGAATCTAACCCGTAACTGGCATAGATGCATCCAAGAACGTGGACGGCGTTAGAGGAACCTGTCCTTTATTTTTGGACACGGTCACGCTGGGATCGCAGCCACCCGATTCCTCCAATGGGTCTTTTCCTCCATACCCTCTGTCCCAGACAGTACCCCCCGCCCTGCTTCCCTGTTTTGCCCACCTACCCTTCTTCACCCGAAATCAACATATACGGTCATTATTGCTGTACTTAGACCAACTTATCGCCCAAATACAGATATAATGACGACACGTTATATTCCGGTGAAGAAGGGTGTTGTTCAACCAGCGAGCGACGATGCGGCCCAACCTTCCTGGGGCCTGCTCGTCCTCTGTTTTTTCCCTTTTCCTTTTTTTTTCTTTTTTTTTCCTTTTTTTTCCTTCTTTTTCCTGAAAAAAAAACTTTACTAATTAATAATAGGGGCCCAAAAAAAAAAAATAATAATAATAGGGGCCCAGTGCCCAAGGCAAATACGAAGTCAGACTCTCCGGGGGCTAAGGGCTAGATCCCACTGGCAAAGAGGATTGGAATGAGTGCCTGAATCTGGACGTGTTTGTGGCGAGGTGCAGAAAACTGTGATAGATCTTCTTTTCTGCATCTCTGCGTGGAACACGTCCAGATTCAGACACTTCGTCCGATAGTCCTTGCCAGTGGGATCTGGCCCTAAGTCCCACTTATGCTTGATTCCTCGTTTCTGGCCGTCGATCTCGGTAATCCATGGGCACGAATTGCCAATTGGGGCAAGTGGGACTTGGCCCCCTGGCAGCAGGGTACATAGGTTGTCCTTCCCCTCCACCCTCTGCGGACCTTCGGTGGCCGTGAAAGGCTCAAAAATTTGGGGCCCACATAGTGGAGAAGACCCACATTAAGCGGGCAATTTTTCGCACCCTTAGAAAAGAGATTTGCACCCTTTCTTGTTGTCTTGATTCTATCAATCGAGCTGCCGCGGGGGCGGGGGGGGGCGGGGTTGCGACCAGCGCATTCTCTTGCGCAGATGGCATGCAAATCTTCTGTGTACCGTTCCAGTTCGATTTACTCCTTCGGATTTACGCGTGTCCTCCTTGTGCAGAGGTCGTGCTGATCTTGCGATTCGCTCCGCAACTCACCGCATCCACAAAAGGCAAAAATGATGGCGGTGCATCATTCCGTGCTCTTGCGGAAGATTCATTCTCCTTTTGCACAATTGTGGGCAGTGGACTGAGGCCGCGTCTCTGAAGAACCAATTTTTAACATTCTAATATTAACAGAGATCCTGTCCTTTCAGGACAGCGGAAAGATCATGCGTAATATATATAGTCAATACGAAACTAATAATAGAGTCTGACATATTAATAATGTAATAAAGATAATAACAAGAATGGCAGGAAGAAAAACGAATTACTAATACTAATTCCAGTATTTGGAGTACTCCTGCGGGACATGGTTAAAATTAGAACGCTTCAGAGAAGATTAGTATCGACCGCAAGTGCGTGCACGTCCCAAAAGCAGCACTGCATTCGCACGAATCTGGACGTGCTTGTGGAGATGTACCGAAATTGCGTTCATTTTCCTCAACCGCACATCTCCACAAACACGTCCCGATTCACGCGTTGGGGAAACTCCACGCTTCTAGAAGGACTTGGCTTCTGCGCAAGGATGACACGCATAAATCGAGAAATGGTCCAGAAAAGGGGAAAAAAAAAAGATCAGCATGGACCTTGCTCGAGGATGACAGGCATACTGGCAACTGATATAGGGCCTCGCTGCACTACTCTTGAAATGCACAAAAGACAAAAATAATGGCCGTGTATCTTTCCATATTCTAGGGGAAGATTCACTCTCGTTTTGCACATTTCGATAGTAGTGCAGCGAGGCCCATAGCTTGGAATCTGATCGCGGTACGCCGTTAATACTAAGAATGAACACTGACAGCTGAGACTTTTCTGAACGTAGCTGACCGAATATTCTTTAAAGAATACAGCCGGATGTATCGGAGTACAAGGACGGCCAGATGCATGTGACGACAAAGACGGCCGGACGTATCTGACCACAATTGCAGCCGGAGATCAGTTGAAAGAGTCCCACATTCAAGAGTGAGTATGCTCTAAGAACACGAGAGAAGAGTCTCTTCTTCTGCCACAGACTCGTACGTGATGACAGAGATAGGCCCCTCTGAATGTAGGTAACCTAGCAGCCAGCCAGGTGCAGAACACGAACCTGGCCTGCCGTCAGAAGGCAGGTTCGTCTGCAGCAACTCACCTTTGTGCGTTTTCTTCACTCGTACCACTATCTTAAATGTATCTGACCGCAATTACGGGCGAGCCTGGATGTACCTACCCGCAATCACGTCCAAGAATCAGTAGCAAAGTCCTATTGTGAGCACGAAAGGAAAACTGGAAGGAAAAGAAGAGGGGAAAGTCATCATACGTCGACCACGACCAAGGCACACCAGGGGCGAGGTCCCATTAGCAGTCGGATAGGAGTGTGGCCGAGCCAGCGTGACACTGAGTGGCAGCAGCCAGACAAGTTCATCACGAATTTATGGGCTGAGAAAACAGGAAAAAGGCCAAAAAAAACAAAGAAACAGAAACATCCCACCGGAAACCACGGCAGAGAGCCATCAGATCACAAATGATCTGATGGTGGTGGTTGCAAAAACGGTGAACAAAGCAACCGCCACATTTTCTGGAATAAACTCGACTTCTGTCAGCAGTGATCCTGACACCCTCCATATACTCCATGATTGAAGGAGGGCTCCACCCAATGAGATAATTGCACAACAGCAAGTAAAATGCTGAAAATCTTCTATCCAGTGGGCAATGGCCGACCCCAACCTCTTTTGGGGTTGGCCACACCCCCAACCGACTGAAAAGATTCTGGCGGGAATCCGTCTTTGCACGGACATGCCCAGTGTTAAGGAGAGGAGGAGGGGAACGAAGATCTCCTTACTTTTTCGGGTAATACATGTAAAATACTGACGGTGGGATCACGAGTAGTGCACGGCAGGATTTGGGTCACTCAACTGCCCCACAAACTCGTTTCTATCCTATCCCGTTGCTAGTGGAACCTCGCCCCAGAGATACGAGTTCAAAGTTAAAAAAAAAAAAAAAAAACGGAGCGTCACCAACGCAACTAGGAGA
>BFEA01000503.1:506588-521392 GCA_003427395.1 Chara braunii | reverse complement strand
CTCTCTCTCTCTCTCTCTCTCTCTCTCTCTCTCTCTCTCTCTGTGTGTGTGTGTGTGTGTGTGTGTGTGTGTGTGTGTCTGCCTGTGTGTGATGGCCTTTCCCATAGTCCACCGGAGGCTGAGGGATATTGGCGTCCGAGGCATCCACATGGAAATCGACAGATATGCAGAGGATGATGTGGAGGAGAAGGATGACTGAGAAAAAGGAAGACATGGAGCAAGATGTGGAGGAGGGACGATAGCAAAGCAATAGAGAAACAGAAACAGGAACAAGTATTTGTTAATAAAGAGAAAGATAAACGAAATCGCCACAGCGCCCTCCTCCGCGTTTTCCCCTTCAGCTTCTTGACCTCGGCATCCACATCCTTGTCATCATCATCATCATCATCATCATCATCATCATCATCACCATCATCATCATGATCGTGATCATGTAGTCTCTTCTCTTCCCCATCCCTCTTGTCCTCGTCCTTCACCTCATTTTCTACTGGTCATCTTTTTCCATTCCCTCTCCTGGACGCCGGGTGGTATTGGGTTCCAGCGAATTCCACATGAAACCTGACATATACCAACACTGGCGCGGGCGATGATGAAGCCGAGAAGAAGGATGACGTAAAGGAAGTTGACATGCAGTACAAACACATGTAGGAGGAGGAAGAGACAGATGGGCAGGAAGGAGAATGGTGAAGTGAAAGAGAAAGGGAAATCAGAGCGAGCCAATAAGGAGAGAGAAACGGAACCACGATAGCCTGCTTCTACCCCTTTCCCAATCGGACTTCTTCCTGATGTCACTAACATCACAATCATTATGTAGTCTCTTCTTCTCCTTCCCATTTTCTTACCGAAGCCATTTTCTCATCTTACCTTGTCCTCGTAATAGTGTTCCTTATGGTTCACCTTCATCAGTCAGCCGGGTCATGCTGGGCTATCCGTGCGTATGTGCATGAGGATGTATCTAGGGGTCTAAGCGCGTACGTGTGTGTGGGTGTGTGGGGGTACGCTATACACCTTTGCACCAAAAAGACACGATGGTGCCAGACCGTTTCGGCCTTTGCTGCTGCGCCCCAAAGATCTGAGCGGGAAAGAGGGTCGAGCCCTATCCAATAGAGGGCGGGGGCGAAGACCCAATTACCTATAGTCTCCATCTCTGACCGTAGATTATGAAGATGAAGATCGACCAGCAGGAAATGAGGAATCCGGCCAAGTGGGACTCGTCCCTGGGCCGCCTGGAACCGGCTTTTCCAGCAAGTGGGACTCGTCCCTGGGCCGCCTGGAACCAGCTTTTCCAGCAAGTGGGACTCGGCCCTGAGCCGACTGGAAGCGGCTTTTCCAGCAAGTGGGACTCGGCCCTGAGCCGCCTGGAACCGGCTTTTCCAGCAAGTGGGACTCGGCCCTGGGTCGCCTGGAACTGTCTTTTCTTCAGGCCTGGAAGACCCTGTCTTCAGAGGACCAGTCCCAACGTTCGTTTCTTATTTTATTTTATTTATTTGAAAAAAAAGGCGACGGCCTTGAGATATCATCATCGAACGGACCGGCCCTAGTTAATTCAAAATCATACTATTTCACTCGTTTGCTTCCCCTGGAGTTCGAACTCGGGTCCGTATTACAAGAATTAGGGGGTGTACCAACTGGCTACGGTACGAACGGCCAAGTTTTGAAATCTGGGCCGCTGGCCTACCGGGGGCAAGGTCCCACTTGCGCAAATTACGATATTTCGGCCGTTGATATTTGCAATCTACGGTCAGTATCTCTTCATTCGTGCAAGTGGGACCAAGCCCCGGTAGTAGTACCGGGAGGCAGAGTCGCCGATGCCCTCGATGTTCGCTATAGGTTTCTCACACATTAGCAACTCTTCACTTTCTCTTCTTGATGGCCTTGAGATTGCCCTCGATGTTAAAAACCAAGCCCTACCCCTGCAGTCATACGGAGAGCCAAAAAGTTCCGAGAGAATGTAGATTCTCTTGGAGCCTATTCACACAGGCACTTTCGTGGATGTATCCGGGCACAATCACGAACCTCACAGATGTACATGACCCCAATTACGGCCAGAGACGTGTCAACCGAGTCCTACTAATAGCGTGCGAACTATTTTGCCCTTATTCTCTATCTTTAGTTTTCCCCTGCGTTCTCCACGGCCGTAATCAACTCTTTGCTCTGTCGTTCGCGGACATAAATGACACACCAAAAAAAAAAAAAAAAAAAAAAAAAAAGTATTTTTCCGGCAAAAGAAATAAAGAACGTGAACGGTGGGACACATATCAAAGGCGATAACTCGGCTAGGCGATAACGCACCTTGGGCCCTTCTCTCGAGGCCGGGTCCCGCTACTGTAGCAACAATGGATCGCATCAAGCGACTGACCGGGGGTACACGCGGAGAGGCAGATCGATTCGCGATTTTCTGCATCTCTCCATGAACGCGTCCACATTCGGCCATTGAATGCAATTCCCTTTGCCAGTTGGATCAAGCGACTGACCGGGGTACATGCGGAGAGGCAGATCCATTCGCGATTTTCTACATCTCTCCACGAACACGTCCACATTCAGGCATTAAATGCAATCCCCTTTGCCAGTTGGATCAAGCGACTGACCTGGGTACCCGCGTGAGAGGCAGATCAATTCGCGGTTTTCCGCATCTCTACCACGGACACGTCCACTTTCAGGCTTAAATGCAATCCCCTTTGCCAGTTGGATCAAGCGACTGACCGGGGCCGGCGGAGAGGCAGATCAATTCGCGATTTTCTGCATCTCTCCACGAACACGTCCACATTCAGGCATTAAATGCAGTCCCCTTCGCCAGTGGGACCTCGCCCCAGGCATCAGTCACCACGATCTGCCCACTATAGCATTCGCTTTCGTTCTCTCGTCTTCCCTCCTTCACTACCGTCGTCCACCGAATAGAACGCCCCGGCCCAATACCCAGCTAAAATGACTGGGCGTTCCAGCACGGCAAAGAAAGTCTTAGAGATGAAGAAAAAGAAGAAGACGAAAGAAGCAACAAGTAATCCCGTAAAATCCCACTCAGCACCAGCTGATTTCGTCAGCATTGCAGAAATTATCGAACAGCTCCGAGTCTTCCTCCTCCGCAGTGTGCCCCAAATGCTCAATCCGAAAAAACGGAAAAACGTACAACCTTACAATTCATTCTTTCTGATGACGGATGTAGAGGCAGATTTTCACGCAATGCTCTCTCCCTCTGCCCAAGTCCTTGTCGCTAGGAATGTTCTCCCGCTGCCAAGCCACGTGTGTATAGCATGTACATAATGTCCACGAAATGGACACCAGCTACATGCCTATACATACGTCCATATACATCTATACATTTGTATCTATAGATGTATATGGGTGTATGTATATATACACACATTTCAATAAGACATTGCAGCGGATTTCACTTCGCTTTCAGATCGGGCCCACTGGAGGACTTTCACGCAGAAGATGGAGACAGCACCATTCTTAGCCTTAAGTTCTGTTTTTTCCCAGCCTCTCAATGACAGGGAGGAACACACAGGCGTAGAAAAGGGCAACTCACAGTCACGAGGGCTATAACGACACAACACGCAAATATATAAATATATATATATATCGTCAAATATATATATATATATACATATATAGTCACACTCACAGTCACTAAGAGCACGTTTGAAACAAGTTTTTGAAGAAAGGCGCATCGGGCCCGTTCCCGGCACGTGATGCTCCTACGATACACTCGAACGCCCACAAGCAGTACACAAAGAAACAGAAAGCAAGCCCGACCATCGTTCTTTTTCTCTTTTCGTTCTTTTTCACCTCTCTCAACTTCTTGTTTATTTGGGTGCCGCAAAGTTTTCTCATCTATGTGTGGTTGAGCAGGGAGGCGCTCACACACCAATCTGTTTGCTAGAAGCACACAAACACCTTGCCGAGAAGTACAAAAGCAGTAGTAGTCGTAGTGGTAGTAGTAGTAGTAGTAGTAGTAGTAGTAGTAGTAGTAGTAGTAGTGAGCATATGGGTGAGAAGGAGCTGCGAGGTTCAAAGCCGGCTTTTCAGTAGGTAATAGAACAAGACCGATGCTGGTGATGGGGATGATGACAGACAAAGTCAAACACAGGCGGTACTCACACTAAGACCTTTTCTACACAGCTCTGAACGTGATTGCGGCCAGATACACCCAGGGCCCCACGTTATTGCAATCAGATGCATGAAGAAAAGTCCTGATGTCAGTACGGCCAGACAAAAAACTCGATGATGTGCAGGCACAGTGGCCACATCGACACCACATCGGGACCACATCGGCACACACTGCCAACGACGAAACTGGAAATTGCGTTTATTTCCTGCTTCTTACTTAAACCGGAACGCTTCCGTATCGCGACTTAATGATCCTCAGCGGGACAGCATGCTCACCTCCCCTACCAGACCATACGGAGTCATTACAGACCGTTGCCACAGACAGCTGCTGCCCGGTGAACATAGGCAGAACGAGCCAAAGAAAGAACGAAAGCGAAAAGAAAACGCGGTGGGTGGGTGGGGGAGGGGGAGGGGGGCGCGAGCTGTGACACACTGTTTCGTCGGAGTTTCACCGACTCGTCAGGAGGATGAACCCTCGACAGTCTGCAGTGCATAGTCCCCTAACAGATAATAGTCTACGTGATAATCCACCCTCTTAACCCCAGTTCCGGTGGGCTAAATCCAACCGCTGCACCACAACAACAAGTACCCCGAGGTGGGTACCAACCACTCATACTGCAAGATATGATCCACCTTTTTTTTTTCTGATGACCCTCATGTTGCCATGAGGGGACCCATCTTGAGTCCACACTATACATCGAAGAACTCCAATACTTTTCTCAGATAGCGGTTGGGCTTAGTAAGTTTACTTTCCCACCCTCTGAACCACACGTGATAGTTTCCCATCCAGTTCCAGGTGGAGTTAATCCAACCGCTGCCCAAGAACTACTACCCCGAAGTGGGCACCAACCACTGTCCTCTGCGCTACCTGTGACCATCATCACAGGCGACGTTCACCGACTCACGCCAATACCCACACACACACACACACACACACACACACACACATATACAGGTATTGGAGAGCTTGAGGACAACAAATGTGTGTGTATATATACATGTAGACATATAAATTATATACCTCAGCCGCTCAGCGACAATAAGAACCGGAAAAAAAAGGCAACAACCGAGCATGCGTTGACTCCCACTGGTTCTATCCTCTTCTTTGGGATTTCGTTTTCTCTCCATCCTCACAACCTGCGAGAGGGAAGAGAAGATCAACCAATCTCTCCTGCATGCCCTTGCAAGAGAAGATCAACCAATCTCTCCTGCATGCCCTTGTATGTGCGTTCCCTCCTCTCGCATTCCCTTTCCTCGTGTTCGACCGATGGCTTCAGGTTCTCCTTCAGCAGCCGGGTCAGTCACAGAAGGATCGAACTGTGGGCCGCAAGGCACAGGGATAGCGGGTCGCCTCCTGATGACACCGGACTGCAGACGTTTGAAACGCGTAGAGGAAGATGCACGTGCTAAATAAGTTCTGCAACAAGCCGGTTGACACAATGTCTCATTTTTCCTTCTTTTTTTATTTAACTACACAATGTCTCATTTTTCCTTCTTTTTTTATTTAACTACACTATCTTCGTCTCTCAATTTCTTTTTTTCGCCTTTCACTACCTACATTCTCAGTTCATTGCTGTTCTTGATAGTTGTGTCTTAGCCCTCCCTCCTCAGCCCCTCTCTTCTCCAACCTTATCAGTGGGCGATTCCTGTGCTACCCCCTTCTTCAACTGAGGGCATATACCTACACAAGGACCTTTTTGAATCGAATCTGCAGCACTGGCCGTAACTACGGACAGATACATCCTCGTCTGGCCGTAATAGCGGTCAGATACATCCAATGCAGTCCTACTCTGAGTATGCCCTGAACCCGATTGTCCACATTAGTCCCAGTCCATCCCTTTTTTTTTGGGTCCATCTTGATCATCTACGGCCAGTGACAACACATGAATGTGCGACAAGTGGTGGCTCACAGCACATGGATGTGCCATGGTTGTGCGACTGCATCCTCGCACAGCAGAGGGCACACGGGTAAGGAAGGGCTCACTGAGTACTAAGTCAATGTGTCAGATTCCTGGTCGTTGATCAAGGCCATGGATGACCTAAAACGAAGCTGTATCTGGACGCAATTAGAGATAGGTACGTAGGATAATGGAAGCCCACACAGTGTGAGCTACGAAGCATCTGAACGCAATTAGGCAAAACCTTTGGGGGTCCTCTTGGGGGGCTGGGCTCTGAACTGATTTGAGTGGGGAATTAGAGAGTATTCGAGGGAAAAGAGGAAGTCTGGAAACAGTTGGGGAAATGGAACGGGGAGAGAAAGAAAGGGCGGGTGGGGGAAACGAGAAGAAATCCGCGGGAGGGGTGGGGGGGGGGGGGGGGGACCGGGGGACCCCTTACCTTCTCCTGGACGCATCGAGCTCGAAGACAGCCTTCTTCAGCAGTGCGTCAGACTGCATGTCAGACGACGATGTTCTATGAAGACCAGCAACACCCCTCTGTAAAACACCCAAACGAAGAAACAAAACAAAAAAAAAAAGACGCGAAGAAATCAATCGCCCGAACGAATAATAAAAATAAAAAAAATAGACGTGAAGAAATCAATTCGTCGAAACAACAAATGATTAAGGCTCCAGAGTACGTGTCGTATAAGCAACAACAAAAAAACACACACATACGTAATATGCACCGCTTGGCGCGCAATCAAACGCGATTCGAAATCCAGAGAAAAGAAAAGTTGCTATGAACTTTCAATCCTGGGGCCAAGTCCCACTAGCTGAGTTTCCTCAACGCCTGAATCTGGACGTGTTCGTGGAGATGTGCAGAAATCGCGTTGAGTTTCCTCAAACGCAAATCTCCACGAACACGTCCAGATTCAGGCGCTAGTGGGACTTGGCCCGCCGAAAGAGTTGAATACTGAGTACCATTATATGTAAGAATGCTTCCCTTTTTTTTTCCGTTCGATTGCTGATCAGACTGAATGAAATATTGCAGCACAAAACGTCGCCCCATAAAAAAAGGAAAAAACAAAGAAAATCATTGTCAGTCTTCTCCGCCGGCGCACAAACAGATCGCTAGTACTGCACACCATTGCATGTAAGAACACACTTTTTTTTATTATATAGTTAAGTAAGAATCCCATTATACTTGTCGCTTTGCTGGCCTTGGTGCCGACTTTCTTTCCCAGAGTTGGTGGGTTAACAGTGCAAGCGGTCTAAAATGTATGTGGTCATTCCTGACTGAAACTTATCCGCCAAAGCTGGGTGGTGGTCCCAGGTTCATTTTTCCGGGTTGCTTGTGAGGAATTCCCGGCCTCAATTTTCTTTTACATGAAATGCAACGTTGGTTATGTAACAAAAAAAAAGAAGACTTTTCTCTTTTTTTTACTAGTCGATTGCTGATCAGATTCTATGAACTAATTCGGCACAGGACGTCCAAAAAAAAAAAAAAAAAAAAAAAAAAACACAATCAACGCACAAACAGATCGGAAGAACTGCACAGACCAGTGCTTAAAAAAAAAACAAAAAAAAACAAAAAAAACAAAACAAAACAAAACAAACAAACAAACAGAAAGCAATTGATATTTCCAATCAGAGCTTGAGGGCGGGATCCTCACAGTCTACCCGGAGATGGAACTGGAGCATTACCCAGTGTGTGTGTGTGTGTGTGTGTGTGTGTGTGTGTGTGTGTGTGTGTGTGTTTTCCCAAAGGCGACGGCCTTCAGTTATCATCATTGAACAGACCGGCCCTGGTATTTCAGAATTATTTTATTATGTTCATCTTACTACAGCTGGATTCGTACGTGGGTCTATATTTCAACAGTTCATTTGGTGTACCAACTGAGCTACCAGTAGGCCAGTTGGTGCATTCCCCAGTTTCGGTGACGGGGGCCGAGCCCCTGAGGGAGGGGGGGGGGGACCACAGACCATTGCATCGAAAGTGTGGACAGCTTTTTTTCATTTTGTTTTGTTTTTCCCAGAAGGGCGACAGCCTTGAGACATAGTCATTGAGCTGAACGACCCCAGGAGCGAGGTCCCACTAGCAACAAGGATTGGATTGAACGCCTGAATCTGGACCTGTTCTCGAAGAGGTGCAGAAATTCGAGATTGAACTGCTTGTCTGCACCCCCCTCATCTAATCTATTTTTTTAGTTAAAAAAAAAAAAAAAACTCGTCGAACTGACCAACCCACACGCGTGGTGCCAACCAGGTCAGATAGCCGGCTTGCTCGGGCTGGTCGGGATTATACCTTCTTTTCCCCCAATAGCACGTATGGTCATTCTCGCTGCCTGCACCCGGACTGAAAGGTGAGCCAAATACGGCTATAATGACCGTACGTTCTATTGGAGGAAGACGGTAGTACGGCCTTTGGCCAAAGCGGGTGTAAGTGTGGCCGTCATTGAGTGAGTCGTGTGTGATCATGTTGGGAGAGTGCTGGCCTAAGAAACTACTATTGCTCTTTCCTTTGGAACTACTTTTTTCTTTCTTTTTTACTGCCATTGCTCTTTTCTTTGGAACTACTTTTTTCTTTCTTTTTTACTGCCATTGCTCTTTTCTTTGGAATTACTTTTTTCTTTCTTTTTTACTGCCATTGCTATTTTCTTTGGAACTACTTTTTTCTTTCCTTTTTACTGCTATTGCTCTTTCCTTTCGAACTACTTTTCTCTTTCTTTTTTACTGCTATTAATCTATGGGGGTGGGGAAAGATGAAAAGGGAGACGCAGCTACTGGCAAAATGTTCGGCTTTTGTGTTTATGTTAGCTGGTCCCCCTTCCAGGCGCCCATTACCTGGGCAGGGGGCAACATGCACCCTGAAACACTCGGGCAAGGCCACCATTCATGCAGGGGTTCCGCGTATATACCCTTAGAAGTATAGGTAGGTAGGTAGTGAAAGGTGAATTGAGAGAAAAATAAATTTTTTCTTCTTATTATTATTTTAAAAAATAACAAAGCACAAACTGACCAGCCCGATGTTCGAGCACAAAGTTTGAAGTCCATCGCCTTCCCATTTTTCAATGGCGGCGGTTTAAAAGCACCCGTGTACATAAAAAATAGGCACATATATCGTCACAAACAGAACTGCCCAGTAAACCGTAGGCAGAGAGAGAGAAGAGGACAACAAACGAGGGGCTGTGACAAACTGTTTCGTCGGAGTTTCATATACACATATACATGGTTACCAGCCCGTACGTACGGAGGCCGTCGGGCCAACCTCCTTCGGGCATTCGGGGTCCCGGGGGCCGAACCCCTCCGAACCTGAAAGAGGTTCGGACCCCGCCAAAAAATATTTCAGGGCCTAAAAATTATTATTTTTTCTTGAATTTTTTTTTGTGAGTTCTCTATGATGTGAGGTACATGCCTCTAAATTTTGAGATCATTTTGCTTAGCCAAAAAAAAAAAAAAAAAGCCAAAGATGGCGGTGTCAAAACGTGCTCACCCACTCACTATTTTGTTTTTTTCTCTTTTCTCTTTTTGTTTTCTTTGTTTCGGGGCCTATACAATTTTATTATTTTTTTTACATTTTTTTAATGAGTTGTGTATCATGTGAGATACACATATATGAATTTTCAGCGAATTTGACTAAGCCAAAACAAAATGAAAAATCTCCAAAGATGGAGGTGTTTAAAATGTGCCGGCCGGCACACTGATTTTAATTCTCTCCTCAAATTAGTTATTTCTATTAATTTTTTTTGTTTTCCGTATTTTATTTTTATTTCAAATTTGGTAACGAATTTGGATGTCACTCAGAGGCAAATGTTGTTCAGTTTATCTTTCTGCATAACATATATGTTTTCAGATTTTTTGGACGACTTTTCTTTTTTTTTTTTTTTTTTTCCGCGTTCGGCCCGAACGGCCGAACGAACGGCCGAACGTGTCTACAGGGGGGACGGCCGAACGTGTCTACAGGGGGGCCCAGACGTTCGGGCGTTCGGGTTCGGGCGTTCGGCCCGTCCCGAACGCCGGCAACCTTGCACATATATATATAGTAAATGATACATTCTCGTACACAAAACCTGTATTCTTTTAATTTCAAGCGGATATTTTGCCAGCACCAGGTCTGTCTACTAGTCGCAACCTGCAATCAAAAACAATTTCCTTTTTTTTTCCGACAGCGAGATAAGAAGGGTGACGATCGAGCTGCTGGAAGCTCTAATGACTCATATTAAGTGTTTAATTTTATTTTCGTGTGCATACGCGGAGGCAATGACACAATAGTAACAATACTAAATAATTCTCGTACATAAAAAAAGGTCCTTAGAGAAACAAATGTGCAATATTCTCGGTCGCAAGCAGCATGTCTGTATAGATGAAATCGTGAATGTATGTTTAAACAAAAAAAAAAAAAAAAAAACTTCGTGCGCGTACTGTCGGACAACCTCCCTCGAGCGCCTACATTTTGTTTTTGTCATACGCGAACGTCTCCATATGAACGCATCTATGCAGCCCAAAGGCTATCCCTAGACGCTTTTATAAATATATATATATATTCTAAATTCTAAATTTCAGTTCCATTCAACGCATCTATGCAACCCAAAGGCTATCCTCAGGCTAGACGTTTTTATATTTTCTATTTTTTTATTTTAAAATTCAGTTCCATTGAACGCACCTATGCAACCCAAAGGCTATCCCTAGACGTGTTTATATATATCGTCACAAATATATATATTTTTTAATTCTAAAATTCAGTTCCATTGAACGCACCTACGCAACCCAAAGGCTATCCCTAGACGTGTTTATATATATATATTTTTTTAATTCTAAAATTCAGTTCCATTAAACCATGACGAGGAGGCCGGGGCCGTCACAGTCACGCCAAATTCTTTTTTATTATATATTTTTTACACCGAAAAAAGAAGTACTGGGAGTGCTACCCAACTTTGGGGCTAATTAATTAGCACCAACGTGGTCTTAGCTTTGCTTGATAAGACGCTCCGCACATCAAGAAAACAAAATCTCTTTTTTGTTGAAAAAGTAAAACAGCTGTCAGCTGTAACTGACACCAAGGTGGTCTTTTACCCAACTTTGGTGCTAATTATTACACCGATTAACACTTACAGTCCAGAATAACCCAAAAAAAAAAAAAAAAAAGATCAACAAACCAAAATCGCCACATTAAGCTTGAAAAATTTACAAAATATTAAAAATTTCCACCTTAGCCATCGAGGATCGGACAATGGGCCGCACTCAACGACTCACCAAATGTGCAAAATGAGAATGAATTTTCCGATAAAAAATGGAAAGATACACCGCCATAATTTGTCTTCTGTGCATGTGGTGAGTTGTGGAGCGAGGCCCAATACCAACCCGTAAATTATACGTCCACTGCGTGTTATACCTATTAGGGACTTTCTTTCTTTTCCTCCCACGAACATATGAAGAAGAATAATGACAAGCAATGGCCAATTGCTCTGCACACGTTCAACAAGATCTGATTACAAGAAAAACAAGCGTCACGGTGTTTTGATGCCAAATCTTTTCCTATCTTCTTTTTTTTTCCTTGAAGCGACTTTGTTTTTTGATTGCAGACCGTATTATTATAAACTCAAAATTTTGGCCACTTAGGTTTTCTATTCAAGCCAAAGGACAATTCACGATCAAGATATTCCTTCATTCCGAAAGCATGCATTTCCTCTCTCTCTCTCTCTCTCTCTCTCTCTCTCTCTCTCTCTCTCTCTCTCTCTCTCTCTCTCTCTCTCTCTCTCTCTCTCTCTCTAAATATCGCAATAACAGTGTCTCAATGCAAAACGAGCGACAGTCAAAACGTATCTCCTTTCACCGATGTACTGTCGAAGCGAAGTTTCAATACGTGCATGAGAAAGGAAAGTGATAGTCGAACGCTTTTTTTAATTATCTTCTGTTTATCTACAACCAGTAATCGTATGATCAACATGGAATGTTGATTTGAGATAAGATCCGGATCCCTTCGCAACCTCCACCCCCTCCAACCACAACATAATGGATATCAATCATTGTCAAACACGAAACTACCCTTGACTACCTAACATCACAATTTCGGCGATTACCGGTACACAGAGTATAGTCCATGTATGAAACATTGATACCTCGCATCGCTTCTCTTTGTCGATCTGTGTAAGCGGCATTAGTCACATCACGGAAAACAAAGAATCATCACTCTCTCTCTCTCTCTCTCTCTCTCTCTCTCTCTCTCTCTCTCTCTCTCTCTCTCTCTCTCTNTCTCTCTCTCTCTCTCTCTCTCTCTCTCTCTCTCTCTCTCTCTCTCTCTCTCTCTCTCTCTCTCTCTCTCTCTCTCTCTCTCTCTCTACACTTCCATCTCGATCGTATCAATAACGCCTGAACGCAGAATGAACAATAGTCGATATGCATCTTCGTTTCACTGATCGATAGTCGAAGGCGAAACTTCCCTCTGTTCATGAGAGAGACTTCGAGGGAGATAATTGATAATCAAACGCAAGGGAGTGAGAATTGACAGTCGAACGCCTCCATCTTTTCCTTCCTGCCTTTCCTTTTCAACATGTAATCACTTTCTCTTATTGTCATGGACCCTTTGTAACCCCGGACTGTCAAATTGGGAACAAAAGAAAATAACTTGGCGTTCGCCTGTTCATGCGGCTACAGTTCTCGTAGCCGGGCCGTAGTATCCAGTGCGGACATCTCCTAAAACTACCTACCGTTACTGGAAACCATTTTCTTCTGTTCACACGGTTCACATCAGGTTCAAAGAAGATAGATATCGTAAAAAGATCCAGACTTTCATTTCATGATCGACCCAAAATAATATATATCGTACATAACATATCCTCAAACAGAACTGCCCGGTAAAGCGTAGGCAGAGAGGGAGAAGACGGCAAACGAGGGGCTGTGACAAACTGTTTCGTCGGAGTTTCACCGACTCATCAGGAGGCTGAACCCTCAACAGTCTGCAGAATCCCCTAACTGATTACACTGTATGTGATAATCCACCTTAACCCTGGTTGTGCTTAAGCATCAACGACTGCCCGACATCTCATACCCTGAGGTGGGCACCACCCACTGCCCTCAAAGGTACCTGTGACGAAAATCAAAGCAGACTATCACTCACGCCAGATGGTAAACTTTACAGACTGTCGGTTCACGCCATCACAAGCCAGCAATATATATAAATGACAACCACCACCTGCCCATATGTATTCAATATAGAATCCACCAACCTATACTTAAATTTTTAAATATGCGCAAACAGTATTTTATTACTCTATAGGTACATTGAAAATAAGCACCAATATCAGAATTCTTGCTTCAGATCATAGCATCAGAGGCAAAGCTGTCACAAGAGTCTGACAAAAAAGCGCCGAAAGAAAGCAATGAATCAAAAAAAAAAGAAATCCACGACGATTCTGAAAACAGGCCGAGCCAATTCATGTCAACAAAAAAAAGAAAAAGTGATGTCACGAAGACGCGGACGAATAAGGCAAAGAGGAAGTAAAAGAGGAGAAAGAGGAGGAAAGAGAAGACAGGGAGGGGGAAAGAGGGAGGAGGAAAGCGGGAGGAATAGAGGGAGGAAGAAAGAGGGAGGAGGAAGGAGGGAGGAGGAAAGAGGAAAGAGGAGCCAGGGCATACGAAAGAAAGGCACGGCAGATAGCTTTGAAATATAGGCAAACGAAGAAATCGGGGGGGGGGGGGGGGGGAGAAGGGGAGGAATTTGGGAGATGCGAAACGCGAGGTCAGCAGCGGAAGCGGAGAAAGAAAGGTAGGGGAATGTGTCCAAAGGTGGAGATCGTAAAAATGAGAGTAGTTGCTGCAAAACCAAAAAGGTGAAAATCCAAGAGGAAGATCCCTGCAAATAAAAGAAGAAGAAGAAGAAGAAGAAGAAGAAGAAGAAGAAGAAAAGGAAGAAAGCCGGCACATTAATTTGAAGTGGAGGGAACCAAGGTTGTGGGAAAGGGACAAGAGGAGAATCTGAAGTAGAGAAGGAGCAAAAGGGAGCGTGGCGCATATTGCAGAGCAAAAGGGAGCGTGGCGCATATTGCACGGGGACAACTCGACCAACGCGAAAAGAACTCGAAGTCGACAAATAGTTGCAGGAGCTCACAACGTAAGTATACCTGAGCAAATTGTGAGTGCGAGCTGGAGGTGGCGCGCAGCGACACCACCAAATGCGGTCCATTTCTACAACCGCACATGGTAGCTCGACTTCGAGCAGCGGGGACATAATTTCCTCTACCTCTCTCTCTCTCTCTCTCTCTCTCTCTCTCTCTCTCTCTAGCGAGCGAGCGAGCGCGCGCGCTCCCCGAATATTAAATTAATCGTCTGATGTGTTCAGACCTCGAGGGCGCGCATTCCATCCCGCAAAGGCAGCCATCCAGCTTCACCCACACATCACGCCGGGTTCGCCCTGCCCAGAAGAACCAGATCCCTCTCTCTCTCTCTCTCTCTCTCTCTCTCTCTCTCTCTCTCTCTCTCTCTCTCTCTCTCTCTCTCTCTCTCTCTCTCTCTGTGTCTGTCTGCGCGTTGATCTTCAAATTTGCGCGCCAACGGGTGTGCTCGAGCGTGTTTCTGCCTCTGTATGGTGTGACAATGTCCCTGGTACTGATCCCCCGTCGATTCCTTGCCGCAATTGACCTCGCGTGCGCGAGGCCGGTAGAACTTCACGGCAATAGTGACTAATTGGCTCGATTCCATGGGCAGTCTTCACGTAATTTAGAACGTACACCCCCCGATCGTAACCGTGCACCACGCGCCATAGTCACTCTCTCTCTCTCTCTCTCTCTCTCTCTCTCTCTCTCTCTCTCTCTCTCT
>BFEA01000503.1:410590-433536 GCA_003427395.1 Chara braunii | reverse complement strand
TGTGTGTGTGTGTGTGTGTGTGCAGTATACAGAGTGTCACGACTACGATACAAAAATGTATACTAATTCCAAAAAAGGATTGTACAATACTCGAAAACACACCAATCAACTGAATAAATTTGTTTGGTACAAAACGAAGCTGTTCGTTAGAGGACGAATCAATGACAATTCAGTCGTAGCCAGAAGTAAAACACACAAGTAACACACTAAACATGAACAGACAAGTGCAAACTAGCAAAGTATTTATGTTACACTGCACATTACAATAGAATAATGAATGCACAAAATACACAAGCTAGGAAGAAAAAACAGAGAAATAATGAATAAAATGAGCTACTGTCGCACACAACATAGGGTAAACTACACAAAGGTAAAAAAAACAAAGCATGAAGTGCCCCATACACGTGAAGTGGATATGTGCACGAAAAAAAAAAAGCAACAAAACATGAAATAATAACAACAAATACACAACACAAAAATGATGGACACGAGCAAAGTTGCGAAAAAGTAACTAATTTTGAAGGTAAACTAATGGCCGAGTCACAAAAAAAGAGCAAACTGAAGATAATAAAAAAAAACTGACATAAAATTTGCACATGTGCAGCATAGTACCATAGGATCATATATGTCACATTTATTAAAAAAAAGGCTTGTTTTCGACAAAAAATAAGGACTTCGATTTTGCGATTTTAGAAAAAAATGTCAGTTTTAACGAAATGTCAGTTCTTTTGGCCATGGAGAAGGTATGAGTGGACGGAGCAGAAGTCGCAGATCAGATCCGACAACAAGTTCAGCTAGAACTGATGCGCAGTTGACTTGCCCTAAAAACCCAACTCGACATCTTCCAACAAATTGGGGACGTGGAGCGAGCAATTACTAACTTTTGTAAAGAATGGCTGGGGGGGGAAAGGGAGGGATGGATCGCGAAAGTAGAGTGGTCCAAAGATGACCCAAACAACAACCAAGAATTGGTGGAAGGAGCAAAGGGATTACAGACTGATTTTTAAAGACTGGACCCACGTTGAGCCCTCTTTCCCCTTTCGTCCCCCGTCTGACTTTCTAGACCCTTTCCCCCCCCACGCTCTCTCCCTGGCGAAAGTGCTCTGCTGAACGGATAGAAAAAGGCAGGGGGAGATGGTATCACTTATGCCCCTCAGTGACCCCCCCCCCCTTGACGCCTGAAGATGAGACGCCCTTTTTTAACTCTTCTCACCCTTTTTCAAACCCCTTCCTTGCCTGTATCTGCAAAGGGACGCTGGAGCCGTTTTCCAGTAAGGGTGCAGTCACTCTTGGTGTATACATTGTTCAAGCAGGCAGGAGGAGGGACTTGAATTTCAGCTGCCAGGCCATTCAGGTGCCAGCAAACAACTCGACAGTATTTTGGGAAAGGAGCTAGGTCATAGCTCTGGACTCGGCCCTTATTTTAGGGTGATAAGGCTCCTCACAGTCTCGGGGACTTTCGGGTCATGTTATAAAAGCAATGGTATAGGACGCAGGACCCAGCCCCCAGCAAAATGACTTGTCTAGCTTACTCAGTGATTTCAGCCAAGAGGGAGGGAGAACTAGTCCTTCAAATGTAGACATCTGGCGCCTGGAAATAGGGCGAAGAGGTTCTTCCCCTCTTTTGAAAGACTTGCACAGTCAATCCTCTGGATGCCAGAGTAATCAATGCTGGCAGGTTCTCAGTTAACTTTGTCTGAATTCATTTTGTACTCGGTATTCTACATATGGGACGCTGGACCCGTTTTCCAGCAGGTGACGGTCCCCACCAATAGATGGAGCCTCTCCCCAGGTGCTAGTGGTGTCTGATCTTAAGTCAGCATCACTAGCACTACAGGGGGTGTTTAAAAAAAAAAAAAAAAAAAAAAAAAAAAAAAAAAGAGTTTCTCAGTCCGTCTTTGTACATGTTTAAGTTGGTCTTTCAGTTGTTCTTCTGTTTTCCATTGACCCTTTCTGTCGTCCCATATGTCCCCTGTCGTGAATATTCCTCTGGCCACCCATGATCGCCAATGGGATCCTACTGCGAGTTGCAGCAGGGTTCCATTGTCGTCTAGAATACTCGGGTTTCCGAAGAGAGGCTGTCTTCTTATTTCCTGCCAACGTGGTTGAGGGGGGAGGGGGGAGGGGCCCATTATCCTCCACAGTTTGATGAGATTCGGCCATAGCGGATCGTTAACTGTGTCTCTTCTAGTTTGGATTTGTGGAGAGCCATCCACTTCGTTTGTAGGTGGACCGGGTACAGACCAGGCGGGGTTTGTGAACCACTGCAAAGGGTGCACCGGTTTTTCAACGGGGGAGGGGGGTGCCAGGTTAGCAATTTGAATCATTGCATATGGCGCCCACTGGATTTCGTTATGCAGAAGGAGTCGGATAATGACTTTAAAAAAAAGGGCCCTCGATACTTACCCACAATGATGATGACAATAACGATGTTGCTGCTGCTGCTGATGATGAAGATGGTGACCCTACGGCGATGATGATGACGGAGATGATGATGATGACCCTTGAAGAATGAAGAAGAAGGGAGAAAAAACAAAAAGATGCTGTCCTGCTGCTGTAGATGACGACGATACTCCCCGATGCTGACGACGATAATGATGATGATGATGATGATGCTCAATGAGCGCACTCCCTGGCATCAATGACTACAAACCCCATTGTACCCACTCCACATGGTGGAGAGTATTCCACTCGCCAACTGAAGGTGGTCTGCTCCTCCATCAAAGCAGTCTTCCCCTTCCTCCAGTGTGCCAGCCTGTGACGCCACATGGACGAAGCACAAAGCAAGCACTAACCCCTTCTTAACCGTGAACAACCCCTCATTGCATGCTGACATGGTCCTTCGCCGCCGCATCAGTCACCTGTCCTCCAGCCAGCGCGTGCACCCACCAGCCAGCGCTCGCCGGCCAGCAGCAGCGCCTGCTAGCCGGCACTCGCACCCGCCAACCAGCGCACTGCGGCAGTACAGTAAGGATGCCTGGTGTCCAAAGTGCTGTACGATGGGCTCATCCCAGAGGTGCTTTAACCGGGCTGGGGTGGGCTGTCTCTCCCAGTGCTGGCGCCTGAAACCACTGTTTGTTTGTTTGTTTCTTTTTTTTTTTTTTTTTTTTTTTTTTTTTTTTTTTGAAGGGCCCAGTGCCCAAGGCTTGTATTGATATTTGAGAACATTGTGTTTGATCTGCTGCAATTCTGCGGAGGTTCCTCAGTGTTCCCTTGAGAGGGGGGAGCAGGGGCTGCGCCACGGAGAACGTGGAAGTGCATGGAGAACAGAAAAGGAGGAATTGTTTGTCTACCTGTATCGTCTCTGCTGCCCAGTTTTTCTAACGTACAGGAGTGGGATAGAGCGATGTGAGGAGGAAGGCTCTTTTCCCCCCTCCCCCCCACACTGGTGTCTCAATTGTGCTGATCTGGTTGGCGGCAGGTAGGGGAGCAAAGGGGTGATTGGCGGGCAATGCCCATCGATCGACGAGAGAGTAGAGGATATGGATCAAGCTCCCCCTCAATTATCACCTACCCAGCTGTCATGAGCTTTTTGTATGCAGGATTTGTGTTGCTTTCACTGTTCTTCATTTCGGTTTCTTCCCGCCCTCTCGCATGAAAATTATGCCGTGCATGTGATGTTGCTGATCTGGCGATGCGGCGAGGGGTGGAAGGACGATGAGTTGTTCCCGTGGGATTCGGGAGGAAGAAGAGAGGCTGTGGAGAGGGGGTTTGGGAGGCAGGGGTGACTTCTTGGTTTGTTTTCTCTCCCTCCCCCCCTCTTTTCATCTGTGTTGATCTCCCTAGTTTGGTGAATTTTTCCTCTCTCGTGGTGTTCGATTTCAGTCCATCTCATGGGTCATATTCAATTCTTGGTCATCATCGGTTAGGGTTTGACTTGGTTTGATGATCTTTACGTATAGATTAGAATTTTCTTCTAACTACTGTGCTCCCCTTTGGTTTGTGTCTGTGTTAACTACTGTTGTTTAGGGGAAGCTTGTCATAATTACTGATGAACTAATAAACTTTCTTGCCCTGTTATTAATCTCTTTGCCTTATTGGTATATCCGCTACTCCTCACCGTGTGCAAGATTAAAGAGGGGATAATTGAGGACTCTGGTAGGGCAGAGCTTGCTTTTGCATACAGCGGGGTTAATCCTTCCTCATTGGGGAAGCAATCAATGCCCCGTGACTATGCGATATTCGTGTTATACAGGGAAGCTGTCTCTAGGGGAGCAGTGGCTGAGGCTCGTCCAGCCCTTATGGGAAGAGGCGTGTGTATAAGTGTTGTAATCAATTTCATAATTGAAGCCTTGGGCACTGGGCCCTTTCTCAAAAAAAAAAATAAAAAAAATCCTCTAGGTCTCACGTACAGAGGCATTTAGCTCACCCTGACTCCCCCCAACTCCGCATTCTCCCTAGCTCACCCTGACTCTCCATTTCTGACTCCGGATGACAGAGGTCCATGGCTAGAAGTGAAGAGTCCAGGAACCACCTAGTACCGGTGCCTGCAATCGGTAGATCTGCTGGAAGGCTGGGGGTATGGGGCAGAAGGGGGCGCACTAGGGAGAATCCTGAGGTTGGGTGGGAGGGGAAAAGAGTCCAGAAAATGAAGTCCGTTACTAGGCACCATAGGATCTGGTTTCAGTTTACTATGATTAGGGTTGTTGGTGGCTGGAAAAAAGGAAAGGCAACCAGGTCGGATATATCCATGTTGTCATTCCTTATGATTGTCCCTTGGATTTTTTTAATTTTTTTTTTAACAGCTCGCGTGGGTCTGGAGGTGATGATAAGAGCAGACACGGCTAGCACCCCCGGGAGGCTCCATTTATTGGTGGGGAGCAGCAACTGCTGGAAAACGGGTCCAGCACCCCTTGTACAAAATCATTGGAGCTTGGATTCTGTCATAGTTTTGAGGCAGAGTGGTAGTTATTATGGGCAGGGTTACATTACATACTTCTCAATGATTTTCATCATGCCCGCGTCACTCAAAGCATACCCTTTTACATTTTAGTTCGGACTGGTCTGCTGGTAGGGCCTGGTCCATCGGCTGGAGCAGAGGATGGAGCCACTGCTATCATTCTATGTTCCTTGCGTTTTCATTGGCACATAATGAAGGCAGGACTTGTGTACTGTTTTCCCCAGGCACAGCGCCCCTTATCATTAACAGATGATTGATAATGATTCAGATTGGAGCACACAGCTTGTATATCTTTATGATTACAGCGACGTTGTGCTCGGGGGATGAGGGTAGGAAGGCACAAGTCATCTCAACCGCCGTTTAGTCAAATTTGATATACTTTTTTAATGGCACAAAACTGGATATTGTTTTTGAGAGCTATTTCTATGGGSTYTYYCTCTCTCTCTCTCTCTCTCTCTCTCTCTCTCTCTCTCTCTCTCTCTCTCTCTCTCTCTCTCTCTCTCTCTCCAGGGGTYCWGTCCCACTAGCAGCGTTGAGTTTCCTCAACGCCTGAATGTGGACGTGTTTGTGGAGGTGTGTGGTTGAGGAAACTGAATGCCATCTCCACAAACACGGCCAAACTCAGGCGTTGAAGACACTCAACACTGCTAGCGGGACTTCGCCCCAGAAAGACAAAAGAGAGAAAAATAGAGAAGAGAGAAAGTGAGAAAGAGGAAGAGAGACAGAGGCACGTAGAGAGAGGAAGAAAGAAAGAGAGAGAGAAAGCAAAGAGCGTTCTGCAGACTAGTACCTCCGAGCCTGAATTTCACCGCGCACCCGAGCCTGAATTTCACTGCGCACCGGGCCTGGGTCCCATTGTATTTTCATTTCTGGTGCTCATGGCAGTTACATTGAAAGAGAACAAAAAGCAGTGTCTAGGGCCAACACTCTCCCACACACCACACACAACCCACTCACACTCACACTCACACTCACACTCACACCCGTGTTGGCCAAGGACCCTGCTAATACCGATCAGAGGTACTTGGTTGGAGGTGGGAGACGATGAAAAGGGAGGCGCAGCTACTGGCAAAATGCTCGGTCTTTGCGTTAAACGGACCCTCACCGGCAGCCCCACCCCATCCTTGACCACCATGGTTGGGGGGAGGGGAGCAACATGCATCCCCTCTGATGGCCGGACGGAGACAACAAAGCTATGTTCGCAGGGGTCCCCTGTATAAGCCTTAGGAGTAGTGGTAGGTAGGTAGTGAAAGTGAATTGAAAGAATTTGAAAGATGATGAAAGACTTGAGAGAAGAATATAGCGTAGTTTTTAAGAACGGAGGAAAAACAAAACAAAACAAAAAAAAGAACAGAAGAAGAAGAAGAAGAAGAAGAAGAAGAAGAAGAAAAGCAGACACGGTCTTTCGGGACATCTGTTAAAATTGGAACGATACAGAGAAGATTGGTATGGTCCCTGCGCAAGAATGACACACATAAATCGAGAAACGGCGCAAAAAATGCAGAAACTTCCCTCACACCGTGATAGCCATCAGATACATTCTACCAGGTGGTAGTGAGCTGTGCCCTCAGTTAGGCTGAGGGCGTAAGAACCCAAAATATATATATATATATATATATATATATATATATCCCTTATGCTGCAACCGCGGTCCAATACAGGACGGTACAATGCTGTGATCGCGGTCCGATACAGGAAGCTACAATATCTCTGTGAGTTTGAGGTGAGTGAGGCAGTTTGTTGCCCCGTATGGAATCCGCCCTGCCTCTCTGGCAGGGCACCAAAAGCAAAGAACAGAACAAAAAAGAAAATAAATAATAAAAATAAGTTCCCCCCGTACTATACATAGAGTAGCGAGAGGATACATAGAGTAGTGAGAGGATGAGGGGCTCGTTAGACACTCTTCGGGCGCGTGAATCCCCCGAGGAACATTTCGTTCCACCTATCCTCGGGGATGAAAACGAAAACAAAATGTGAAAACATTTCCTCGGGGAATACTCGGGCCGTCCTCGGACAACAGCCATTTGGTGGCATTGCCCAAGGGACCTCCCGAGGTCCCTTGGAGGTCAAGCATCCGCGACAATCGGAGCGGCGACGACACACATCATCGACAACAAAAGTTTTGTTGGCTGGTCCATTGGAGTGCCTACCAGCCACCGCACGGACATCTTGGGTCATCAACATTCGGCTTCAAGGAAGCTTCCGCCAACGGTAACCGTTGGTGGCCTATCGGCCTCCGCGAACGTCCCCAACCGGTGTTCTCCCTCGCCATGCATTCCCCGAGGTGGAAAGGGGTCCAACGGTCGGCAAATATGTCAGCCGACCTCCCTTGCTCCGATTGCCCACTGTATTCCGCGACGAAACGTTACAAGGCGTTTGTCCCATGCTGTGGTCTGCAGTTTGCAGCCCTCTCTGTCGCCGTTTGCTGGAGGTGTACTGTCATCGTCTAGCTACTGCCCTTCCTCACGTGCCTTTCATGGCCGACATCTTTCGAAGGCTGCTGCTGCTGCTCCTGGTCACCCTTTTGCTTGTCGTCTGCATCCTCGGCAGGGTGCCTGGACGTACACGTAAAAGGCGGTCGGCAAAGAAGGACGTCAGCATGGACGGGCGACAGGCACAAAGCAGGTCGTCAGTGGACCACTCCAGAAGCTGTCTCTTATACACATCTAGATGTGTATAAGAGACAGCTCCAGAAGCATCCGTGCCTTTTGCTTAATTAGTTGAAACGCCTCCGGCAAGAACACAGTAGAAAAAAAAAAAAAAAAAAAAAAAAAAAAAAAAAAAAAAAAAAAAAAAAAAACCCTTCACGAATGGAAGCAAAAAAAAAATACAAAAGAAAAAAGAATGAAAAACAATTATTAAGAAATGACAAGAAACTTGGACCAATACGTTCATTGCATGTAACCCATCAGAAGAACACGAAAGACTAGCCCACCATTCTCACATGAGAGCGGCCAACGCACAACACGCCACGTCATCACAGAGATTGACACACGGCCGTAACCGAAAGGAGGTCACACATTTTGTTGCGAGAAAACTGACAATCTCTGATAAACGAGCCCCGTTGATCAGACTTCACAGAAATACAGAAATGACATCGACGATGACACACCACGCACTACTAGCATTACCCAAGGGAATGTGTTTAAAAAAAAAAACCAAAAAAAAAAAACATCGACAATGACACGAACTGACGACTACAACATCAAAATAGCACTCCGCGAACGGCGGCGACATCATCCTAATGATGGCAAAAAAAAAGTTCACAAAAAAAAAAAAACATATGTGACGCACACGTCAATCGACTACCGACCACTACCCAGTTCCGAAAGGAAGAACAACAAACACTCTGATAAATTGACATGGTGAACGACCTCCGCCCACCGTACTATGTCATCACGTAGACGCAGCGCTGACGAACATTGCTGGCCACGTCGGACCACCACTGGAGATGCACGTTGTGACAACGATTGCGTCTGCCGTGTATACCCTTTCGCGTGTGTCAGTTCCGATGCCGCCGTCACAACCACCCCACTACCGATTGTCATCACTGCCCACTCATCCGCTCCGCCAGTGCGTCCCTTAGAATGAGCACATCTCCCATCGACATCTCCATGCACAACGGCCTCAGGGGGCGTTGGATCCTAAGATCTAGCGACGACGCACCTCGTTTGCGTCCACCTCCCACGACAGATTGTGGTTGAAGGGGATCCCCGCGTCGATGAGAATGTTGTGTAGAATGCAGACAACGACAAACTGTTGTGGCAAGGTCTCCATATCCGTCTTCTGCGACCACAAAAATAACCTCCACACCCCCTTCAGCCTATCGAAAGCCCTCTCAACTGCCCCCCTCGCAGTCTTCTGGTTGTTGTCGAAGCGCAACTCCGAGGGGTGTTCACTACTGCAGCCACACGAAACTACTATCCATTCCAAGGGGGGGGGCAACCATTGTCGCCCAGCAGATAATCGTTGGTCTGCACTTTAAAGGGGAGCATCACAGGCGGTCCCATGAATAGCTCTCCAGCATCAGCACGCGCCCATAGACTGGACAGGTGGATGATCCTCATGTCGTGGCAGTTCACTAGATAGCCGACAAAGACGTCCAGTACACGCAAGTTCAGATCGACGACCATTAGCACCATTACTGAGAAACGTCGTTTCCTATCGTAGAAGTCCTCACCGGGGGCATTCGTCGGCTTATCAACATAGATATGAGTGCAGTCGATGCACCCATGGCAGTTCGGAAAGCCCTTGTCAGCGAAAGCGTATAGGACGTTTGACTTCCGTACCCCCGTGGGCCATGAAATCTTCTCCCAGTACGCTGCCAGCAACGCCGCAGTTACGTCCTGCACCGCCACCAAGCCTAAAGATCTGTCAATGCCGAAGTTGCATGTGCCGCTATCGTACGTCTTCCCTGATGCCTACCTGTACAATGCGCAGACAACGATATGATTAGGCTGTATGGGTTCCCTGTAGAACTTCACAACCGCTGCAGGAAGGGCGACAAAGCTTCCACAATCTCCCAAAAGGCACGTGGCGATATGCGTAGCTTGTCTCGAAAGTAATCTTTCGTGGTGTCGTCACATTGCCGCAGATCCTCCCACGTCCCCCCAGTCCTCCTTTTCATCCACCACCTGGCCGTTGCTTTGGGTAGAACTCCACAACCCATGGCGAAGACGGCGTCACAGATGGCGACGACGTCCAGGCCTCCCACCGACATAGACTGCATCGTCTTCTTCCTCCGTGCGTGGATCTGCGTTTTCATTCTCCCATCACTCCTCTCCAGCTGACAATGGAAAAGCACGACGTTAACAGCCACTGCCACTGCCGTCCTCTCTGACGTGATCAGCTTTGAACGATCCTAATTGCTGACGGCATCCATCACCACACAGGGTGCAGAAGACATGACCATCAACGATGCCCACAAACTCCACCGACGCTCCACTGGCTGACGAAAACGCACTGCTTGACGATGAGGGACCGACACTGTGTTGCCCGCCTACACAACACTCTCCGCCACTCTCCGCGCAGATTGGCACCGAGGACAACCATGATGGCATCTTGTCAGGGGACATCTTCTTGCCCCGGCCTAACGCAGTGCCCACGCCGACCCGCCCTCTCGAAGTGGGAGGCTTTGTCCTTTCGGACGTTGTCCACCACCCGCAGCAGCCACACACCGATCCGCATTCACCCCAACAGCGTCATTTAAAATTTGAATTTAAAACCTGGACGTGCCCACAATTTTTTTTTCGTTTTTGGAGGGACGCCGCCGACATTGAAATTTTCCCGCCGACCGGAGCTGGGCCATGCCCGTGCACACGAACAAATGGCCATGGACCACCGCCCAGCCCCCTCCCCTGCCGACCAACAATTAGATTATTAGACTGGCCGCGGCCCCCTAGTGGCCAGTCGTTGGGCGACCGACGACCGTTCCGAGGATGAGTGGAACAGCGGTGGAAAATATATTGGGTCACCCAAAGGAAAACCCCTTTGGCCCCGAGGACGACCCGAGGAATGTCTAACGAGCCCTCGAGATAGATGAGTACTTGCAAGAAGATGAAATAGATGAGAGAAGAATATAGCTTCCTTAAAAAAAAAAAAAAAAAAATCATGTTCCGCACATACTGGCCAGATGCATTCCTCAAAGCACTGGTGTCACTTCCACCTCCGTAAGGGCCTTCCCAACGTCGCTGGATACAAAGTTCTTATTTTTTTTCCCCCTTCACTGTGGATATGGACAAGCCTTCAACTAAGTGCTGAAGGAGAAGAGAAGAGGGGGAGGAAGAGACAAAGCAAGACAAATGAGAGAGAGGGGGAAAGAAGAAAAATGCTCATCCCAAGTTCCCGAAACGCGACCAATCTGCTTGCTGGATACAAAGTTCTTATTTTTTTCCCCCCTTCACTGTGGATAATATGGACAAGCCTTCAACTAAGTGCTGAAGGAGAAGAGAAGAGGGGGAGGAAGAGACAAAGCAAAGCAAATGAGAGAGAGGGGGAAAGAAGAAAAATGCTCATCCCAAGTTTCCGAAACGCGACCAATCGGCTGTAAGAATAGCATAAAACACCGCCGAATACATCAAAGATAGTCGTGAAAAACTTGGCGCAATGACCCTACGCTGTGTTTCATCCAGCCGCCACAACCGGAATCATCAGGGGTCTTGTCGTGTCGCTAGGAAATGGACTGAGCAAATAAGAGTTCCACATTAAGTACTAGCAGAGGAAGCGCCTAGAATAGCATGAGTAAACCTAAAAAGACTCGAAACAAGCCTAAGAGAAGGAATGAAGCGGAGGTGCACCAAATACCAAAGAGAGGTCCAGATACCGGTTTCAAAATAAAAGTGAGAGACACGGTCAGAAACAAAGAAAGAGATAGACAGCGAACCATCTAGAAGTGGCCAACCAACCCAGCAGCACAGTCCCAAACTCTTTATTTCTTCAGCAGCCACGTGCCTCTTCACCAGGTGGTCTCGTACAGACCCAGAACTTGACGCTTCGGGAAACAATTTCTGAAAAACAAAAAAGAGAAGAAAAAGAAAAGATTTCATAAGCACCGGTGAGGCAGTCAACCCTGAGCCGGACCTGGGGCTTTTTTACCCTGAGTGGCTTTTCCCAGACTCCAACTCTCTGCCCCCAGACTTCCAAGAGCACCACTTTCCCCTCGAGGCCGCACAGTCCCAAGCATCAACTTCCCCTATCCTGTCAATATGCCCACCCAGTCATCCCAGATCCCCGCAAATTTCCTAGAAAACGCCATCAGACCGTTATTAAAATATTCGTCAGGGAACCCCCTTTTTCGGAGCTCAATCTTCAAAGTAAGTAGGAATGCGACTTCCATTCCATTCATGGTGGTGTACATCCTTGCTCGATGCAGGCAAGACCCAATAATAGCCATTTTTTGTTGTTTGCTCGAATAAGAGTCGAAGTCTTGCAAATTCTAGAATTTTACCCCCTTCTCCTCATAAGTCCATTGGTTTTGTGCAAGGCCACAGAATGCAATCCCCACGGCCAGTCCAACGCCTTCAACACACAACCAATGAAATCCCAGCAATCGCCCCCATTGGTTTGCTCCAAAACAAGATTGTCATCATAGCATAACCTAAAGACGTCCATGATTTCCCTGACTTTGAGCAGAGAACGAGCATCCTCAACCTTGCAGCGGATCATAACATCATCCACCATACGCAAACCACTCACCAATCGCTGATCACAACCCAGCGACGTCAGAAACATGAATTCATTGTAAGCACAAAGGAGGCAAGCCAAGGCCGGGCTTGGAAGATCAATCGGTAGTTTTTCTGCGGTGTGTCCAACCGATCGTTGTCATCCTGGTGTCAGCCATCCCACTGAATCTTTGCTATCCATCCTCCCTGTTTTCCCCCCAGCCAGTCCATGCAGAATTCATGCAGTTTTTGGATAATGTCTGATCTTTTTGTGAGAGTTTTCGCTGTTTGTACAATTTTTTTCCACCGGGCTCTGATTGTTGTTTCTATCATGTCTTTAATCATGTCCATCATCTCGCCTCTTTCCACATGGGCGCCTTTAAGTGCTAGAGTGCATTTGCGATGCCATATGGCCCATAGTACCGCTTCCCTCCCGATCTGGAATAAGTTGGCCGTAAAGGTCGAGGTTTGAGCGGTCCAATGACCAGTTAGCAGGGCTCTCCATTCCCAAGGTCATTGCCCTATCCGTGCCTAGCTGGTTCCAGATCCGAACCCACCCACGCCACATCAGGATTGAAGATGGACACTGCAAAAAAAAATGTTTCATTGTCTCGTTTGCCTTTCGAGAAGGAAAGCCTTCTTTGCACGCCAGACATCAGGAGAGGGTCAACCCTTTCTGCTCCAAGTGGGTATGGTCAATGAGCCATGCGTTTGTGGGTAAGAAGCGATGGGTGATCTGCCATTGGAACGAGGCGGTTTTGGCCGGTTTGGATTTTACCCCTTTAAACCATTTTAAGGGTGTCAGGGCATTCAATGGGACATTTAAGTGCCTTGCCCAACGATCTATATACGGTCCTTCCGGTTGTGTCTAGTCCTGAGCATCCGATAGGATGCCTTAACGCCAGCGAGTGGAGGTAAAGATATTTTTGTCTGCCATTCCTCGTTGAAACCTTCAATCTCCACTCAGTTGCATCCATGGGGAGGTCCTGGAGTGGCACCTCCGACCTAAATGCCACCCAGAAGTCCCCATCGCGTAGGACTCTCACCCTGTGGACTATTTCAACATCAATCCAGTAGACCTCATCCGACACTCCCCTGTTCAACCGGTTCAGTTGTGATCGATAGAAAAGGTTTACCAACACCTCCTCTGGTCTCACTGTGTACTTGCCCTTCCCGAGTTGCATCCCCTCTTAATACCACCCAGTCACCTTCCTCCACTGTTGGCCCCCGCCGAAGGGTCCACAACCATGCCAGAGGAAGGGCGAAGAGGATCTAGTCCAGCCTCTCACCTATTCGTTGGCAGTGGGGGAACTTTGCTCTCAGCTGATCATCTTAGACCCAGTTGGCCCTGGTTTGGTCCCACAGATCCCTAACCCTCGTGACCCTGTTTCTTACCCATCCCTTTCACGGACGGCTCGAGCTGAGAAAAACCCGCCCCTGTTGGTCTGTTATCCATCGGTTTCCAAATAGGGGTTGACGAACAACTTCCTCCCAACGTTTCGAGAATGACGTATCCGGGAGCGGGAACCTCCTCCAATCTTTAATAAGATTGGTCCAAAAGTCATTTTTTCGCAGGTCTTTGCGAGCTGCGGCCCGATCTGAGTGTGGTTGTGGCCGGGTGGGGGGTCTGGGGATTGCCCAGAAGACATCGTCTAACCAAGCCATAGGGTGTACGGTTGGGGCAGCCTCTGGTGTCAGTCTCGACAGTTGTTCCCACGCTAGGGGCTCCCGGGTAAGTCCGGGGGTGCAAACGAGCTGCTTCAACCATTGGAGTGAAAGGGCGGTCGTTTGGATGGTTGGGTCGAATATACCTAGACCACCCTGTGCCCTTGGCTGCACCAGCGCATCCCAGGCTACCCGACTGATAGTATGTTGAGCTTCGTGGTTGCGTCTCCACAGGAAGGCTGCCACCTGCTGTTTCAGAGTCTTTGAAGTCGCTCTGGTCAAAGGCCAAATTGCCGATTTATACCAGAGCGTCGCCAAAACCACATTGTTTATGACCAGGGCCCTTCCAAAGAGTGATGTGTGGTTGTCTTTCCATGTTCTCATCTTTTGTAGGGTCGGACATGTTATCCAATTGTCGTTACTAACAAGTTTTCCTTCAGCTGAGAGTTGGATTTCTAGGACTCTGATTGCGGTTCCCAAGGGAAGCCACGTCACATTTGGGCGCTCCGGGGTCTTCCATCATCGTGGTGCATCCACCATCCCAATGTTTTGCTGCCCCAATTAATTATCATATCAGAAAGGGAGCAAAATCGGTCCATCAACCTTTCAATTTCCTCAATATTTTGAATGGAGGCCTCCGAGTCTACCATCAATGTGAGGTCATCTGCAAACAATGAACACACCTGCAATGCCTCCTGCGGGATGGAGGTCGTCCTGATTCTACTGATGTTCCAGTTGGTTCTAAGATTGGTCGCCTTCATACATCTTCATACATTGTGGTATTGAGGTGACCAGCGGCCTCTTAGGATCGGTGGGATCCAGGAAGGCCTCAATGGTCTGCCTCTTTCCCCTAGCCCTTGCTAGGCCAAAGCAGTCAGAATCCATAGCTCCTTCCGTAATATGTTTGGAGAGTTTACCTCTAATCCTTATGCCATGTCATCTGTAGGTTGCGAAGTCAAGTAATTTATTTTGGAGATTCTGGAGCTGAGGGGTAGGATTCTGTTGCCGAAGGTCCTGGATTTGATATTGAATTTCCATTTCCTCTTGGTAACGTTTTTCAACCAATTTTTTAGAAAATTCTTTACTTTTACGGCCCAGGACAAAGAACCCATTATTGAACCATGTGACTCCAGATTTAAAATATTTTTTCTGTTGGCGCCAATAGGCCCATACATCATGAATCAAGTGAACAAAGTCTTGTCTGTGTAGAAGAGATATATTGAGCTTGAAGAAAATTGGACCGTGGTCCGGTTTCTGATGGAAGGTGAGAGTGACTCCACACAAGGCATGGTCAAGCCCCGTGAAGGGACTACGAGGGAGCAGGTAAGCAAACTGCATTGCGCCTGCAAGTTCCTTATACATAAGGATCGGGTCAATTCTGGATCTGGAACGACTTTCTGCCCCCGTGGTGCGGAAACAGAAGTACTTTCTTTCCGTTAGGAAGACTCTCCTGAAAGTGTCGAAAAGATGAAGCGTGGAGTTCAATTCCTTTATTTTCTTCTCGTCGGTTTCTATATATGGGGGCCAAGGGGTAGGGATCCTCCACCTATCTAGTGTACTGTCCGGGGCGACATTAAAATCGTCAGCTAGGATTACAGGCACGCAGGCAGGGATCTGTTGGCGAAGGTTTTCAAAAAAATCACGTCTGTCCCTTTCCTGGTTTGGTGCGTATATGCAAATAATACAGATTAATTCAAATTCCAGCATCACAAGTATGGAAACCCACCTTCCCCCTTGTTGATCTGCCACCCAATGAACTGGTGTTGCCCTCGAAGTCAGCGGTATCCATATGGCCACACCCGCACTGTCTGGTCTTGGTGCATGGGCTGTAAAGGCTTGGTGTGGTCATACCATGTGGTGTGCCCGGTGGTGGTCTGCAGTATCTTGTAGGTGGGTCTCCTGTATACACACCACGTCCGGCCATTCTTTGCCAGGGACCCCCTTAATCAGTTCCTTGATTGCCTGTCTTTTGTCAGTCGTGGTTGTCGCCAGGTCGTTAACGTTTAGTGTACGAAGGTGCAAGTCTGCCGGTCGCAGACCCTTACTCCAAGCTGGGTCTTTCCGTACAGCAATCTCACCGGGTCCATCCTGAGTGTCTTTCCTTGTCCCCTATAGTCTCTGCCATATCGTGAAGTCCATATCTGACATGTTAGTGAGCAACGAACTTTTACAAGCAGGCCTGTACCTCCTCCTCAGTCCACAAATTGTTGGACTTCACTGTCAGACCTTGTAAGTCTAGGAGGGTTGCTCGTGAGAACCATTTGAGGTCGGCCTTCTTTGTTACGTCCATGAGGATCAAGACCTCCCATTTTGCCAGCGTGGGGGAGGTGCGCATGAATTTACTTCGCGCGCCAGGTATTAAATATTTCTCGATGTGCTGATTCAAATTCTCCATTAAGAGGCTTTCACGCATCTGTGCGGCATTAACGAGACGAGGGGGTCAAAGCCCCTCAGAGAGACTTCCCCGTATTTCGCATTCTCGCGGGCAGCGGGCAGGCCAAGTTCCCATCTGTCATCCTTCTTACGTACGGGGAGCAACGACAGGTCGTTCAATGTCGGTTGTTGCAAGTATCTCCCTGATTCTACGTGGTGTCTGAGCCTGCTACGTCTGTCTAGCAACTTCGGGGTAGGGGGTTCCCCCACTGGGACTCGGACGAGGTCTAACAATGGTTCCTTCTTGTTTGAGGTTATCCCTATGTCCCCTCCTCCATCTTTCTTTTGTACATGTTTGGTGTTGTGGCCCCCTATGCAGGGAGGTTCCCCTTCGGGTTGAGATCGTTGTTGTGGGGGGGAGGGGTCCGATGTTGTGGTCTGTAGATGGCGGGTCCTGCACGGGTGTGTGTTCCCCAGCCTCTTCTCGCGTCGCAGTCTCTGCTGGTTGCATTAGCATTATATCCCCATGGGGAGAATGTTGTGTTTTCAACTCAGGGCTCGAGGGGCAAAAGCGTGGGCAACTATACAGTATACGCGTTGTAGGATCTTTGGTCATTGGCCACCTTATGGTGGTCCATGCTCCAGTGCCGACCTTAGTGTATCACTTCCTTCCAGCATTGGGACCAAATCCAAAAAAGTGGTGTCCCAAAATTTTGTACTTTAGCCGAGGTGTCGGTCCTGTAAGCTCAGAAGCAACCAGTCTGCCAAGGATTCCATTTTAGTACTATGCAGAGGGGGCTGATCATCTGGCTGTCCATCCGGTACCTCAGCCTCCGTCATAATGATATCTGGCGGGGGGGGGGGGACTCTTTCACTTCTTCCATGGTTATTTCCAACGTTTGGGGGTTCTCCACATCCATGGGGCACGAGCCAAATGCGTCTTGGAAGGGGTCCCTTCGTTTCTTCTCTCCTCCCTCCCGTGCTGGTTGTTCCTTGGCTTCTTTTGGTTCTTTATTTTCTTGTTGACCATCCGATACCTTGTCTTGGTCGTGCTTTTGTGTGTCAGACGTCCCTGGTTTGAGTTGTGGGATCTGTAACCCCTATCCCCTCTTAGGTGTCTCTTTCATTCCCCCTTTCGATGGTTGCCCGTTATCTGAGATTGCCTGTTCTCCTCTATCCCCCGGAGACGCCCTTTTCCTCGGTCTCTCTTTTGGCAACACTGTGCTTTCCAGGTTTGCCTGTTTGTCCCGCCATTGCTGTGTCATAATCGGTTTCCCATGCCTGACTAGGGGTGGGGAATCTTTGGTTTACCCAGGCGTCATCCTCATCCTCTTCCTCTTAGTACGTACCAAGGTCCATTCCTCTCCTCCCTCCCCTTCCCCTTTGCCCTGACCCCTGGTCCCGTTCTCCCTTTCCTGATGTCCCGTTGTCTTCGACTCCTTCAGTTTTGTCTCTAGGGTTTTGGGGGGGGGCAGGAGTCGGGGGGACGTGTGTCCCACTTAGGTTCCCCTTGCTTTTCCCATACCCATCTTCCCTTGCTGTCAGCTTCTTCCAAGTAAGCCCACCCCTCATGGCGAGGGTCCACCGGGTGCCAGCGTGCTGTGTTAAATGGGTTCCTCTATAAACGACATGTTGCCCTTAGTGACTTGTGTGGGTGGGAAGGGCATAATTCCTCTGTACACAAGTGGTCATAGGCTTTGCATTTGAAACACCATGGCCGCAACTTGTGTGCGGTGTGGACCCTATATTCCTTGTCCTTTATTCTGAACAGGATCACATCATCCATAGAGAAGGGGTGGGACTCTGGGATGTCTAGAGCCAGCATAAGGTAATCGTCTCGCTGCACGACAAAGGGGGGAAGTGGTTCAATAAAATCGATAATTTTGTATTTTTGGCCCAATTCATGTTGAAAATTGGCCTGGATTTTGACAGGGATGTGTCTGAATTCAACCCAAAAGTGTTCAGTCATCATCTTCAGTCGTTGCTCCTCCGGGCCAGGCTGTTTGGGGGGGGACCAGGGGTAGATCCTCACCTTTGATCGCTCACGTTGCAGACTCTTCCAGCCATCAATCGTTTGCTTATCGTTTTCATGCATAGACAGGACTGTGAAGGTGGTGGGGGAGAGACGATGAATCAAAAAGGAATCCCTGGCAGCCTTTCCGTCCCGCGTCGGGGCTTCCAAACGAAGCCTGATCCACCTCAATTTATCATTAGTGGATTTGTAGGCGGAATCATCGTAGAATACCCAGGTGTTTGCATGTCTGAGGTATATATATTCCCTGATTCCCAGTCCCTCTTTCGGATAGTTTCTCACCATCGTTTTCTTCCCCCTTTGATCGACCACTACTGTTTCTGGGGCGCAGAGGAGCTTGGTGAGGAAGAAGGCCCGTGCAAATGACACATTGTCCAGTGGGATGCGTTGTGTTGGGTGTCCCGAGGCACCAATCTCCCTTTGAATGACCAGTGATTTTCCCAGGAAAGGTCGTTTAATCTTATCTGCCCATAACCCATGTGTGTTCGTCCCTTTGCTGTGCTGGTTTGCCTGGTCCTTCCCCCCTTGCTCTGAACACTGTTCCATCTCTCCGGGCTGCCCTGTTGTATCACAGGGGTCGGTTCAACCTGCATCTTTTCCTTCGCGGTTTCTGCTGGCCCCCGGCCCGATGACTTCCCTGGCACTACAGTCACCTCCTTTCCCTGTTCCTTTTGGTCCGCTGATAGCCTGGGCCAGGCCTCCATTTCTGCCCCCCCAGTGGGCACCCCCCTAGGTACAACTGCATCTGTTGGCCGTTCAACTCCTGGTGAGGGGGAGGGTTCCTCTGCGGGTCCCTTTATCCTTCCAGGGGCGCGATTCGAGAGAGCTCGAAGGTGAGAGTTCATGATCTGTCTCATTGCGCCTCTGTAAGATATCATGGACTCCAACCGTCGGTTATTCCCTTTTTTCTTCTTTGGTCCAGGCCGTTCCATCTTACAAGAAAAAAAAACAAAAAAAACAAAAGAAAAAACCCCTTAGCGTGAGTGGATTCGCCTTCAGCTATCTGGTTTCCGAATATTAACGTATATGTGGTCAGATCCCCTCATCCAGCGTACAACCATATAGTTGATATGCTTATGTTTTTTCTTTTTAATTCTATATGTTGCGCACAATGGTTTGTTGATTTATTCGTTTTTTACTCGTTCATCCCTTATTTATAGATGGGAGGAGTGCATGAAATCTGCATGGCAGGCTTTTGGGGGAGGGGCAAGTCAATGATGAATAGGAGTGATTCTGATTGGCAGGCAAGGACCAACACTCCATGTCGGTCGTTACACTGCGCTCCTCCCTTCGGGGGATCGATATTTCTCAGCCGGGCGCCCCTCCCAGTCCACAGAGAATTCTCTCTCCCCTCCTTCAAATCCCTCGGTCTTCCTCTTGATCGTCTCATTTTATCTTGTCAGTTGCTTCCTTGCCTCACCCTTCTCGCCCCTTCGTCTCTTCTTTGCAGCATCAACTGTTGTAGTGCTTTGTCTTGTCAATTGCTTCCTCGCCTCCCCCTTCTCTCCCCTTCGTTTCTTCTTCGTAACGTCAACTGATGTCATACACTCCTTTGCGTGCTTCACCACGTTCATTTACTTGTCGTTGTCTTATCACTCTCCATCTGTCGCCTTTGTTCAGGGATCCGGACCGCCTTTACCAGTACCAATTTATTGCCCCGGCTTGTCTTGTCAACTGCTTCCTCGCCTCCCCTTTCTCTCCCCTTCGTTTCTTCTTCGTAACGTCAGCTGATGTCATACACTCCTTCGTGTGCTTCACCACGTTCATTTACTTGCTGTGCTTTGTCTTATCACTCACCACTTTTGTGCTTATTATGCCTTTCCTTGTTACTCTCCAACTGCCTCTTTTCCCTTAGGTCGCTCTAGGTCCCCTTAGTCCTTACCCGAGCATATCTCCCTCGCAGCCATGCGATATCCTGTCACCCTGCCCATTTCATGTGTGCGTCCCCCCTTCCCGGGCTGCTGCGGATGATGCTACCTTCTTGCTATCATCATTAAGATCATCCTCCCTTGGCGCATATGTGTCGTCCACGTGTCCACGTCGGCTACCGGCATCCTCCTGCCTTTCCCCAGCTATGGCCGCCACCCATTGAAGGGCAGGGCAGGGTCAGATGCCCGAAGGGTCGACCCGAGCCACCGATTCGTTGACCTGTGACGCAGCCGCTCTTCGTCGTCGCGGCAATTGTAGGGCCTGCCTTGTGTTCGTGACGCAGCGCTAACAAAACCAACGGGGATGCAGACAAGGTTTGCATTGTTGTACAACTTCTTTTCTTCGGATTTTTTTGATTATTTGTTGAAAAGTCAAAATTGCAAATATTCGAATACAACGTATGTACGTTATAATACGGTAACCATTATATTCAAACAGACGTTCTATTCGAGGGAAAACACAAGCGATTTCTGAAAACCTGATGTCCATAAGTAATTCAAATAGAATGTTCGGACGTTTTTTTCTGGGTGAAGCAGGCTTGATTGGTGTTAACAATAAGAGGGTCATTGTGTGGGTCGTATGGCAAAAGAACCTCTGATGCAGGAGTCAGGGGCCCCGTAACGATCTGTTGGGTGGCCTACATTATGAGGAATGTGACAATGGAGGGGCGCAGCTAATACCCTCAGAGAGGGCAATCAATGTTTATAATTTTATAGCTGTTTTTTTATGAATGGGACGCTGCGTCCGGTTCCCAGCACGTCGTGCTCCCCACAAATCCACTGGATTCTTCACCGGTCCGGACACCTGATCAGGCCGGGGCTCATATCCCTGATTTAATGGAGGGCCGTTTCACCACATGTTGTTAAACCACCAGTACTTCCTAGAGTCGTGCCGGTTAACGCGCCACGATTTTAGGAAACGTACGGGCCACTACAGGAGCGCCCAAATTCATCCGACTAGAAACGTTTCTGCTCTCTTTTTTTAACTCGTCTTTTTTTCCACGGCCGATAGCTGGGGCAAGTACCGGTGGTTTAAAACCCCACTACGTCAGAAGTTGTTTTCGCTGACCCAAATAATGCTGCACGCCAAAGGAAAAAAGTTCAAAAAACAGTGGGTGCCATTTTTTTTTTTTTCCCCTTTCTGAGGGCAGGACCAGCCATTTCGGTCCTGTAGCCGCGGACCCAGGAAGTGTCATCGAATATACAGGTCCAGCTATCTGTTTTGCTGGTGTGCGAAGCGGTGGTTAAAAGAGAAAGAAAAAGGGGAAAAAAGGGAAATTTTCAAACATATGTGGGCTATCTTTAGGGGGTTCTGGTCCCCATACTGTCAGCAGAGACAGGACAGGCCCAAAGCTCTGACACATTCTAGAGTGGCAGGTTGGCAGGAACCTGAGAAAGAAGAAAGAAAATATTTTCATGGACTTCTTGCTTTAGGAAGGGGAAAGACAAATTCAAGAGTGGGGATTCCAAGCAGACAAGTCCTGCTACAGTCTTCCCCTTTTGCTGTAGGTAGGTACAGTACCGGAACTTCCCAGGAGGTCACCCATCCCAGTACTATGCTGGCCCAATGGCGCTTGGCTTCCGAGTTTGGATGGGATCGGGCGCATTAGCCGTGGTGCTACAGTCATCACCCAAATACAACGTGCGGTCATTATGGCCGAATTTAGTGTATCTTTCAGTCTAAATTCAGCTGTGATCACCGTACGTACATTGTATTCGGGGGAAGACTGTAGTCTGCTGGAGCATGAACGGAGGGAAGACATACGAGAGGGCATAGAATGATCGTTTCATACCATCAACAAGCGAGGCCCTAACGTGAAAGGCTCTCCCACTACCCTAGGAATTATGACCTTGCAACGGATGTTTTCTTTGAAAAAAAACAATTTAGAAAAGTCTGCTTGATTCCCGGCTTGCTGTAGGACTCACCACTCACCAACCCTTCCCCCCACCACACACACACCAAAACCACCCCAAGGGGAGAGTTCTCATTATGGGTACCTCCAGCAAAAGTGGATAGCTGAAAATATTTGTTTCTTTGTTTCTTTGTTTCTTCAGAATGATGGGTACTTGCCCAGTGGCCAAATGCTACACACCCCGAACTGATGGCCCACATGTTAATAGTGGAAGTCCATCCAATGATTGGTTCCCAGTTTCAAATTTGTATAAAGTGGCCACAAGCACCTTCTTCTTTGGCAAATTTTAAGCCCTTAGGGCATACTCTCATACTAGGCGCTCGAAATTGCAGGATCGCAAAACGAGCGGCCAGATCGGCTAAATGAAGGACTCGATATGGCCGCTCATTTTGCGATTTTGGGATTTTGAGGGACTGATGTGAGTATACTCTTTCTTAGCATCATGGAGCCAGGTTGGAAAGCACTATCCATGATACGCTTTGGACATATTTGATCATTTCGATATGAGCCAGTTCAGCATCTGTGCCAGTTCAGCATCGCTCCACGTTCATCAGCGGGGACTCCCACAACTCCAGGGTCCCTTATATTAAATCAGTCATTTGTGTCTTTTTCAAAGGAGTCCTTGAATATGGCTGGCATGAACAAATACTTTTCGGTTTCTTTTTCTCTCTCGTTTTCTAAAAAGGTTGCACAGGTTTGAGGAGCCAGGATCAGGAGTGATGGTGCTTTTTTCAGGTTTGCATCACACTTTTCTTTTGAGGTATCCCTCATTAGAAATATATATCGATATATAATCTATCTATATTTATAGAATCTGATGTGTAACAAGTATTTATGTATTTATGAAGCCTTCCCATATCCAACCATCATTGGGGTAATGCGGGGATGCTAAATAAATCTATGCTCATTCTGCATGTCACAGGAATGGAAGTCCTCTCTCTCTCTCTCTCTCTCTCTCTCTCTCTCTCTCTCTCT
>BFEA01000503.1:348678-359174 GCA_003427395.1 Chara braunii | reverse complement strand
CCCCGGTGTTCTGCCGCTCCCCGGCGGATTCGTTACCTTCTCGTCGTGTTTTTCCTCTTTCCTGATCGTATTCATTATATCTTCCATGTCATCATCATGATCGTCATCAACATCGCAATGTGGAAGGTCATCCTCTCTCTCTTCGTTTGTCCCCCCCCCATCTGATCGTGCTCATTAGACCTTCCACGTTATGTTGGTCTTTTTCCTTACCCTGTCATGCAATGTTGGTCGATCTTGGTCCTCACCCTGGGCCATGCATGTGTGCGGGAGTGAATGATCTTGGTCCTCACCCTGGGGCATGCATGTGTGCGGGAGTGAATGATTACACGGCGGCCATTTAGGGGTGGTATTGTAGCACTGGTACAGTTTTGAACACGTGTCATGGTTGCAGTGTTTTTATTTATTTATTTATTTATTATTATTATTATGGTTAACATGACCGGTGTCTTGAAATCAGAGATAGCCGGTTCGATTCCGTTGCAGAGTTAAATCACAGGGATGAGTTTGGATTGAGTGAAACTCATCACTCATGTCGTTCTTCATCCTTACCCTGGCCCTTGCATGTTGGTCTAGATTTTCATGGTGCTGCTTATCTTGGTCCTCGTCATCTTTGGTCTTCATCGTGACCCTTGTCATCATTGTTTCTACCTGCTGCGGCTGTTGAAAGGGTGGGAGTGTTGGTTTTGCACGGCGCAGTTTCAGTTTAGGGGTGTTCCTTTCTCAGATTGCATGTGGATGCAAATATATCGGCTGAGACCCTGAAATGGCATTCGAGACCTTGAAGTGACACTACAGACCTCGTCATGGCAGCAGAGACCCTGAAATGGCGTTGGCACTATAGACCCCAAAACCGGGGTTGGCTTTATAGGTAGTACGGTCTGCACAGCCGAGGTCCCAAAATGGGGTTAGGGACCCTGCAATCCGGTTGGAGACCCATAAATTGCATTGACCGTCTTATGTAGGCAGTGTGCATGATTCTCAATTCGATTTGAAGTTGCATTGGCCATCAGTTGTAGGTAGTATGCAATCACAGGTAGGATCCGTGCTACAAAAAATCGATTGGGAAAATAATTTCAAGGTGAAATAGTTATTAAAGGCCAAAACCAAAGACAAACTGATTGGGAAATAAACAAACCTTTCACATCAAGCCGTTTTGTGTGTCCTATCTTGACGGACGGGAGCAGTTCTTATGATGTCATTCAGGTTTTAGGGGTTGAAATACAGTCAAAGACTGGTGTGATTAGGGGAGGGTTTGAGGTTTAGGGGTTGAAATACAGTCAAAGACTTGTGTGATTAGGGGAGGGGAGGGTTTGAAACACAGTCAAAGACTTATGTTGCCTGCCGGAGTTGTCCCGGTGTCTGATATGGCCACGGGTTGTAATTTGCATCTCCGTGGAAGGCGAAGAGACCGATTTGTACTGTGTTCAATCTGCCTGTTGCCCGCAAATCTGTCAGTCTCTCTTGACTAAATGTGAATCATTACGAGAATTTGTATCGTGGTTCCGATCTCCAACCATTAGTCTAAGAATAAGGCGAGGCGAGTTACAGGAATACCTTTTGCGTTCTGAAGTCTAATGATCTCTTTTTTTTGCAAGTTCCTTGAAAGCACCGGCAGAGCGACCATACATCGGCCCGCGGGTGTCAGCATGAAAAACCCGCACCACTTCGGACGCCGCCGATTTCGTTTTTCTCAACGGCGCCCCGCGCCGCGCGGCTCCTCTGAGTTTTGCTTGGCGCCAAAAAACTTTCTGCAAGGCTGCTGGGGCCGTGTACTGCCGGCGGTTTAACAAGTTTGTCCAAATGAGGCCTAACTTAAAGAACTGTCTATTGGTTTCTTGGTTGGCCCGCCCCTTCTTTTAGTTTGTCCAAAGGAGGTCTAACTTAAAGAACTGTCTTATATTGGTTTCTTGATTGGACCATGGACCGCCTTCTTCTCACTCAGTTCCCATCTACGCGTCGGTTGCAGGTTGCAGGTTGTTGTACCTAAAATTTCAAGAGAAATATCGCTGGCATGTGTGCAGCAGGGCAACAACCGACGAATTTCCAAGAGGATCATAGCTGGCATATGTGGCTGTTTCACTGGCTGGACAGCGGCTCTTGCATGCGGGCTATGACATAGTTGTGTGTTCTTCGCTGGATGGACCGCGGACTCGGAGGTGGTGACCGGCAGGTGGTTTGGCGGCCTGCCAGTAGTGCTTACCCTTGTTATAGCTGACTCTACGTGTCCCCATTTCATTTGTGGTGTGTTGACTCTCCTTGTCCCGATTGCATTTGTTTGACTCTCCTTGTCCCGATTGCATTTGTTTGACTCTCCTTGTCCCGATTGCATTTGTGGGTGTATCAGTGCAACAACTTCCAATGTTACTGCACGGTGATTAGCACGTGGGGGAAAGCTCGATTCGATTGAAGTTCCTCCGATTTGTTTGGTTGTTTTAATTTGGATTTGAAGCATTTGATTTGATCTGATTTGATTTGATATGAAGCATTTGATTTGATTTGATTTGATTTGATATGATATGATGTCGTCTTTAATTTCATCTGCTTAGAACTAGTCCAGGTCCGTGAGGCCGATTTGTTTGGTTGTTTTAATTTGGATTTGAAGCATTTGATTTGATTTGATCTGATGTGATTTGATTTGATATGATATGATATGATGTCGTCTTTAATTTCATCTGCTTAGAACTAGGCCAAGTCCGTGAGGCATTTGGTAGGTCGATCGTCTTTTTCTTTTGTTTGGTCTTACTCGAAGTACTGAAATCCAGACAAATGGTTGGTGTTTCAGCTCCCACACTGCCATAGCAAAGTGGAAGGTGGTATCAGGCAGCTACCTGGATGTGGTAAAACAACTTCGATCTACTACTGGTGTGATCGCCTCGATTTTGAGTCTTGGACGGGGAGCTCGTCTTGGACGGGGAGTTCCTAGTTTGTTGTATGACTATAGGAGTATAAATAGATTAAGATTGCTTAGTGGAATCTAGTCGGCAGAAAATTATGCCAGGTCCTGATCATTTGCTTGAGTTGGCATCCCCTTGCGGTAGCCAGCAGTTTGCTTGATCATAGTCTTACTGTAGTGTACACGTGTGGTGACCGTATTTTGTTTTGCTGTACGCAGATTTTGGTGTTCTCTGTGTAACTAGAAGATTGTGAAATCCAAGGGAGAGAGAGAGAGAGAGAGAGAGAGAGAGAGAGAGAGAGAGAGAGAGAGAGAGAGAGAGAGAGAAGAGGGGGAGGGAGAGCAGGAACGCAATCAATATGGAGAATCCAGAGACAGATATTGTGGAAGTGGTGAAGGGGCTCGTGCAGAACCAGAGTGCGGAAAAGCAGGCGCAGATTGTGAAGGACTACTTCGCTCCTGTGGTTTCTTTTCGTGACTTCTACACCATTGTTACTGGACCTCGTGAAGTACTTTCCTTGTACCAGTTCTGGGCTGGAATGAATGTTGAGTTGTGGCCTGAGGTCCATGACGTGCTGTACAACAAGGGGGACAATACCATGGTGGTTAGGTTGACGCAACACTACCGGCCTTGGTTTCATTTTTACAGTGGGTGTCAGGTTGAAATCCTGGCAGTGCTAGAGCTTGCCAATTTCGAGGAAGTCGGGCCAGATGGCGTGCGTAAGGAAGTGAAACGAATCGCGGTGCAGCGGAACTATTACCTTGCTGACCCTTACGTGCGGTCAATCCCTGTGCTTGGGTCCCTTCTTGAAGGAGAACTTATCAAGGGTATTACAGGCCTGGCGATAGGAGCAGCGGCACGAGGAGTGAAAGCTGCAGCAAATCTGGGCCGCAGAGCTGTGCATGCTGCAGCTCCTGTTAGCTTGCAGATGGGCCCTGAACGCACGGGTTTGGGTGAGTTGAATTGATGTGCGTTGACTCCCTAATCAAGGGTATCAAGGTCTTGCACTAGGAGCAGGGGCACAGGGGAGTGAAAGCTGCAGCAAATCTGGGTTGTAGAGCTGTGCATGCTGCTGCTCCTGTTAGCTTGCAGATAAGTGCTGAACGTACGGGTTTGGGCAAGTTCAATTGACGCACGAATGTTGACTTCCCTAATCAAGGGTATCACAGGCCAGGCTCTAGGAGGGGTGCGAGTAGTGAAAGCTGCAGCAATTCTGGATCACAGAGCTGTGCATGCTTCAGCCGCTGTTAGCTTGCAGATGAGCCCTGAACGTATGGGTTTGGGTGAGTTGAAAATTGACTAGTGAATAATGACCCCCCTAAGCAAGGGTATTACAGGCCTGGCGCTAGGAGCAGGGTTACCTTAAGTGAAAGCTGCAGCAAATCTGGGTCCCAGGGTTGTGCAGGCTGCAGTTTCTGTCAGTTTGTAGATGAGCCCTGAACGTACCGGTGGTGAGTTGAAAATTGACGCCGCGAATAATGACCCCGTAGTAAGGGTATTACGGGCCTGGCGCTAGGAGCAGGGTTACCTTCAGTGAAAGCTGCAGCAAATCTGGGTCCCAGGGTTGCGCAGGCTGCAGTTTCCGTCAGTTTGTGATGAGCCCTGAATGTACCGGTGTGGGCGAGTTGAAAATTGGCGCGCGAATGTAATGTTGACTCTATCTGTCGACTAGATCAGGACAAACGCGAATACAATCTGCATGGCAGACGCCAATCGCACTTTGGAATAATCCTGCGAACTGGGTTGTGGGCCCCAATGGAAGTGGTGCCAATGTCGTGAAAGTTTGCCACGAGGCAGCCTGGGGAAAACTCCAGCATTACAGTTCTGACAGGTAGTCAGACCTAGTACGGCTGGGAAAAGAAGTCAGTAGCTTGATGGTAATTGCGTGTTGTTTTTTTTTGCTGTTTCTTCCCTGAACTTGGATCATTCCTCGATATCTGTGTATACTGGGTGATGCTCATCATGCTCTCGTTTTCTAGAAGGCCATGCATTTTAACTAACTACCTGACAGTGTATTATCAGATAAGGGGCAGAAACCCGTGAATCAGATAAATAAAACACTATGTATATTGAGGATGATGTTGTGACATGAACCTGTGCTGAGGAGTTTCTCTTGAGAGGTCATGGTACAAGAACAGTCACTCTTGAGAGGTCATGGTACAAGAACAGGTTGAGATCACCGGGTTGACCAGGGGGTGACGAGTGACATTCCGCACCTTGGTCCTTGATGGGGTACTGAAATGAAGTTGGGAACTTGTAGAAGGTATCCTCTTCCATGGGTACTAAAAAAAAGACCCTCCTGACGTTGGGCATGGCAAAGAGCCTGAGCTGCACTGAGAGGAAGAGCTGTGGACAATAATGTGTCTCTGCCAATGCTGTGCATGCGAGTCGATGTTCATAGTGGAGTGTGGATGAATCATGCTCTCAAGTTGGGGGGGATGGTGAGAAGGTTGCATGGAGGTGGGAGGGATGGATATGGAAATGAGGAGAATGAACAGTGCATGGGGGATGTAAAAATCAGCAGTTGAATGTGGAGGAGAGGGTGGGAATGATGCGGATGTTCATGGGGAGGTAAAATGCAGCACTTGAATGTGGAGGAGAGGGTGGGAATGATGGGGATCGGGAGTGGAGGAAGGGATTGAAAGGGTGGTTACCCAGGAAATGTGGGTGCCACAGTGAGTAGGAGAAGATCTTGCTGATTTTTTCATGGGGATGGAAGGGTTTTGTGTTTGGGATGCTGGAGGCTAGAGTTAGACCACCAGTACCTCTCACCTATTTTACCAAGAGCTGCTGGGTAATGAGGGAGGTGGGCGGGATTTGATGGTGGTGGACGGGTAACGAGGGAGGTGGGCGGGGTTTGATGATAGCTGACTGAAATTTCACGGCTGGTAGTGGACCGAAATGTCACGGAGCCAGCCAAAACTAGACCTGTGCTGGTTCATTTTTTTTTCGGCGCACAGGGATTTTAGGCTTGCATCTATAGCTAAACCACCCGTACTTGGCCCAGCTTTTGGCCGTGGGAAAAAATGGAGTAGAAATGTTTCTGGTCTGATGAGTTTGGGCACTCCTGTAGTGGCCTGCATGTTTCCTAAAACCGTGGCTTGTTAACGGGTATGGCGTAAGTACTGGTTCAAGTGTGTTTGTCTCAGGATTTGAGGTTGAACGCGTAAGGAACATGCATGAGGTTTCTGTTCCTAGATAGGTGTGTGTCTTAGGATTTGACTCTGAACGGGTACAGAAACATGCACGAGGTCTCTATTCATAGATTGAATGCTTTTTTTTTTCTTTTTTAAAGCTGCCCGTCGGGGAGCTAGGGGCGCTGGTATGAGCAGACAACTTATCTTTTTGGGGGTGGCTCCATCTATTTGTGGGGAGCAACACCTGCTGGAAAATGGGTCCAGCATCCCTTAACAACAGCCATTGAGGTCCATCTGAAAATTTATTGACCACCTGTCAGAGGATCGACCCAGCAGGAAAATGAGTAGCCAGAGAGGGGGGACAAAGGTTGTCTTCAGCCTTGCTGCTGGGTGTCCGAAATGCGTAAAAGCAGATCCACCGTCCACCCTTTCAGATACAGCCAACTTGGAAACTATGCAGACTATGCAGCCCTCCCCAACTCACTGTGCTCCATACCACTGAAGATCCACCGATGACAGACTATGGGGTGGGAAGGGGTCATGGAATCTGAGGGGGGGCATAACGGAATCGCTGCATCCACCTTGGTCCAGTCCTTGAAGCAAATTTTAGTCTCTTCTGAGGTTCTCATTACCAGATTCCGGGAGGCAGTCCCCTTCCCAGCGAACGGAAGCCATCCAGCCCCCTTGCTCATTCCCCAGCCAATCTTCTGAGAATTGTCTGATAGCCAGGGCCAAATCTTTTTTCGTTTGAATGAGATGCAATTTAGCTCTCACTGTCTGCCACTGTATGGTGAGTTCTTCATGAATGTATTGCTTGATCAGTTCAGTAATTTACTCACCCTCGAGCCGTACTTTCACTAGCTAACGTACACCGTTTCCTTCAGAGGGGCCACATGACTGCTCTCCTTCCAAAAATTCTTAAACATGGACTCTTTGAAAGTGTTATTCGTGGAGAAAAGCCATGTTTCACACAGAAGCGTTCTCCAATCCCATTGCCACACAGACTCTGTGCCCAGTAGCCTCCAAATTCTCTCCCACTAGCGCAAGTAAGAACTGCCCCCGGACATTACTTAAAGATATGCTCTATGCTCTCGGGGATTTTGTGGGTGGGAAAGGTGGTCAAACAGGACGCGCACCACGACGGCGCTAAACTGTCTGTTCCAAATATGTATGATCAACCAGCAAGTTGTACGTGGGAGGTGTGCTCTATCTGCCATTGCAGGGAGGTGAGCTTCGCCAGCCTGGCTCTTGTGGAAGCAATGCACCGATCGGGCTGGATGCTGTCCCTTCCTACGCTAGATGGGACATCCATTGCTGCCTCACAATACCCTTGAGGTTAACCCGAGGTCTGAGGAGCTGATATATGGCTTTCACTGATTAGGCGAATAAATTTATTTTGCTCCCTGCCTCGGTCTACCTGATGGGATGCATTGCCACTCTGCCGGGTCAAAGGGGAGGTTGGCAAGTGGGGTTTAGGCAGAACGGGAAATGCTACCCATTCTTCTTGCTCCCCGACGATAGCGACTACCCTAATTCTATACGGGTCCACGTGCTGCCACCATCTTCTCTCATAATGTGGGAATCTTGTGAGCCGATTGTCTGTTAGATTGAAGGTTATGATTAACTGCCTTCTTCCCCCAGGTGAAGACGAACTCGACAAACTCTGGCATATACCACTGACTAACTGCCTTCTTCCCTCAGGTGAAGACGAACTCGACAAACTCTGGCATTTGGACTGGAATCGGACAGGAACAGGGATTGTGCATGCTCATGATTGTGGATTGTGTGTTTGGGAGAATCATGTGAGGAGGCCTAGTACTGCAGAGTACTTGGTGGCAGTACTACTGGAAGGCTGGAAGCTGTAACTTGAATATCGTGGCGGGGACGGGGTGTCTAAGAGGAGAGGGAAACGGAAGGGTAACCAATGAGGCTATCTCAGTTGGTATACCAATGAACTGTGGAAATACAGAGCGGAGGCCGGTGAATTTTCACAAAAATTACAAGCGGGTCATGAAAAAGTGCAAATCCTTATGGACCTAAATGCATGGAATGATATCATTCTGAATTACCTGGGGCTGGTGGACTCGTCAATGATATCTCATGGCCGGCGCCCTTTAAAAGGAAAGGGAAAAGAAATGTAAGGGTATAATGTCACAATGTGGGTGGGCATAAGGATGATGTCTTTGATGATGGCGTCGCTGCTGAGATGTGGCTCTTCTCGAAGGTGTAAGTGACTAGGGTGTGGACCGGTGCCATTTCGCAAGTCGACTCGGGAAGAGGGTTTAATTTGGGACTGCGAATTATTGTGTGTTGGGAGGTTTGTTTGTTTCGGGATCGGGAAAGAATGTGTTTGTTAAATAATTCCGTGATAGGTTTGTTTTCCATTTGCATTGCCTGATAACTTTGAATATCCTTCTGAGATGTGAGAGTGGTGGTGCAGGATTGTAGGTATGTGTTGGTGTCAGCAGGGTCAAGCAGCTCTCTGAAGGACATTACTGAGGGCTTTACTAAGGCTGTGCTAATTGGTGTTGTGAAGGCATAATGGCAAGGCAGCTGTGGATGTGACAAAATATGGGCCTATCTAACAAAATATGGGCCCTCAGCAAGGCAACCAGTCTGAGTCGTGTATGAGCAGAAGGATTGGGTTATCCTCGACAGTGTGCATAGAGGAATGTTGGGAGGAAGATTGGTTGCACGTTGATAGTCAACTGCAGATCATCTTGTTCTTCTTAAACCACCAGTACCTCGCTCAGCTATTGAATCGGAGTCTCCCAGCGCGCTGCGCGCCAAGTCCTGCCGAACCGCCGTCGCAATTTTCTTTTTCGTTTTGCCTGCGGCCTCCAGCCAATGCGGTCTGGCAGGCCGAAGCCCAAATGGCGCGGCGCGTACACGGGAAGCGCCGCGGCCGATAGCTGGGCCAGGTACTGGTGGTTTAATGGTGTTTTTTATGTCTTCAACCAGTTTGCTGAAGGAGTAATTAAATCACCAGTACTTTGGACCCTTCCGTGGCAGAGCCTAGAAACACCCTGTGCGCCAACGAAAAAAACATGCGGGCTTGGTGTTTCTTTTGGCCGCTAACGGCAGTCATTTTGCACTGGTAGGGTGATCCTTGTACCTTTGACTCTTCCGTTGCCTGTGCACCAAAGAAAAAACATACTGGCTGGGTTCTTGTCATTTTTCTCCAGTAGGGGGACCCCTGTAATTTTGACCCTCGGTTGCCAAGCCTATAAACACCCTGTGCCCCAATGAAAAAAACACACGGGCTTGGTTTTTCTTTTGGCCGGTAACAACAGCCATTTCGCTTCGGTAGGGCGGGTCCTGTATATTTTACCCTTCTATTGCCAAGCCTAGAAACACCGTGTGTTAAACCACCAGTACGTGGCCCAGCTATGAAGTCCGAGCCTTGGCCGACCGGTATGTGGAGCCGTGACGAGGCTCGAACTACCGGTTCTTCACTTCCCAGGCCTTGTGCGAGAAAAAAACAGGAACATAAAATAGAAAAACAAATAGAAAAAGCACAAAGAAAAAAAAATAAAGCTTTTATTTCTGCTGGCGCCAGAGAGAGAGAGAGAGAGAGAGAGAGAGAGAGAGAGAGAGAGAGAGAGAGAGAGAGAGAGAGTATGACGGGAATGAATCTTCCCGCCCATTCCCGTCATAAGTGCAAAACGGGAACGAACCTTCCCTTCCCAAGAGGGAAGATTCATTCCCGTGATACACACGCACACACACTCACACACACTTCATTCCAGTCACACACACACACACACACACACACACACACAGAGAGAGAGAGAGAGAGAGAGAGAGAGAGAGAAATAAAGACACACTCTCTCTCTCTCTCTCTCTCACACACACCCGCTCACTGTCTCTGTCTCTCTCACTCACTCTCTCTCTCTCTCTCTCTCTCTCTCTCTCTCTCTCTCTCTCTCTCTCTCTCTCTCTCTCTCTCTCTCTCTCTCTCCTCCCCACGATCTACGAAACCAGATCCATTTTCTTTCTTTGCTTTTCTATTTTTTATTGTTGTTTTTTATTTTTTCTTTTCCTCACAACAGGGATTTCCGAAGTGTCATCCCGCAGAAGATGGCGCCCGGCCTTGTAGCAACGACCGGGCCTTCCCTTGGCCGACCCCCTAAGGCCACAGCGTGTTAACGGGGAAGGCCCGCGGCCCATATATGGGCCAAGTACTGGTCGTTTAACCACCTGGGACCATCACCCATTGCCATATTGGCAGGGTGACCTGACCAGACAGCAGTTGCAGGCACCCGGGCTAGGCAGAGAGACCTACCCCCCTGCTCAGCCCTGGTTGAAGCAGACGCCGTGCAAGCCCGATTGCACAGGGACTTCAGGAGCTAGGTATGAACATGCTACTACAGGTCTTCATGAGGGTGTGCAGTGTTACGTTGTATTATTACTATTGTGTTTGATGGCAGAAATCTGGGGATCCTCCGTTCCCTCGTATATTGCT
>BFEA01000503.1:338388-348665 GCA_003427395.1 Chara braunii | reverse complement strand
TCTCTCTCTCTCTCTCCACACATCGAAACCTGAATGAATCTTCCGCGTATCGCGGAAGATTCATTCAGGTTTCGATGTGTGGAGAGAGAGAGAGAGAAAGAGAGAGAGACCTTGAACTGAGAATGAATCTTCCGCGTTATCGAAGAAGATTCATTCTCATTTCAAGGTACACACACACACACACACACACACACACACACACACAGAGAGAGAGGGCGTCAGCCAGTGTCTGACGCCGAGTTTGGTGCACCAAACTCGGCGTCAGACACTGGCTGACGCCGTCTCTCTCTCTCTCTCTCTCCAAACTCGGCGTCAGACACTGGCTGACGCTCTCTCTCTCTCTCTCTCTCTCTCACGAGAATGAATCTTCCTCTTTACGAGGAAGATTCGTTCTTCCTCTTTACGAGGAAAATTCGTTCTCGTTGGAAAGGTCTGATTTCGTTTTTTTTTTTTTTTTTTTTTTCGCAGAATGTTGTATGTTTTTTTTGTTTTTTTTTTCCCGTTGTGTCCTACCGGTTGTCCGAGGCCCGGGAACGACCGGGCTACCGGTAGCCTGAGCCATGGGCTTCAACAACCGGTAGGTACTGGTGGTTTAAAGAAAAAACAAACTGGCTTGGTTTTCTTTTGGCTGCTCCGGTAGGTGGACCCCTGTACTTGACCCTTCCATTGCCGAGCATAGAAATGTCCTCTTCGCCAAAAAAAAAAAGAATTGGTGTGGTAAGAATAGAAACATCCTATTCGCCAAAAAATAAACAAAAACAGGTGTGTTTTTTCTTTTGGCTGGCAATGACAGTCATTTTCGGCGCAGCACCCTCACATTTTATAGGCTGTGGCAGTCGCAACTTTGATTGTACATATCAGCCCATACCATCCCTGCTTATATCCCGCCTTCCTGTTTAGTAGTCTGAACTTCAAGCCCTCGAGAAGCAGAAAAACCTACTAGGCAAGGTGATAAGAGCAGCCTTGCCTAGTAGATCTTCACGCGGCCACTCCATCTATTGGTGGGGAGCATCACCTGCTGGAAAACGGGTCCAGCGTCCCTTGTACAGAGGAATTCAGGAAGATGTCTGAAAAGTAACTGAGAAAAAATTCTGCCAGCATTGATTGCTCTGGTTCCCAGAGGATTGGCTGCGCAGATTGTTGAGAAGAGAGGGAAAAACCTCTTCGCCCTGTATTAGGCGCCAGATCTTCTACTGCTGAGGGAATAGTTTCTCCCTAACCCATCTTTCCTCGTTGCTTCCCGCCTCCCCTTACAACAAAGTTTATAGAATGAATGTAGACTAGAACTTATCTTACCCTCGACCAATGCCCGAAAGTAGCATGCTGTCAACACTTATCTAACCCTCTACCAGCATACCACCTCCTTACAGATGCCCAAAACATTGTCTTTCTACAATTGCTGTGGCTGGCGGAGGGAACATGTCAGGGAACTGCTCAGGGCTCTTCATAGGGATGTTGGGTTTGAGCTGGAGCCAATCATGGAATCTTAGTTTGTAATCCTTTGTAAAGTCCCCTTGTCCCTCCTCATCCCTCTTTCCCCAGGCCAGTCTACCTGGGCCATCCTATCCCCCCTTTCCCCCCCCAGCCATTCTGCGCAGAATTTCTGGATTTCCTTAATGATATCTGCTTTTTGCATGAGGATTTCCATTTTTTCCTGCACTCTTTTCCAATGCATTCTTATTCCGGTTTCGATGAATTGTTTTACTGTGTCTGCCACTTCCCCTTCCTCCATTCTGGCCCCCTGTTGATAAAAAATGCATCTTCTTAACCGTAGCGTCCAGATTATCGCCTTCCTGGCTATGGAGAAGAGAATACTAGCCAGGTTAGATGTGTGTGGCTTTCCAAACTCTCCTAATAGACGAGTTTCCATTCTCCATGGGCACTCCTCATCGGTGCCTAGTTGTGATCAGATACGATCCCACCATCGCCACAGCAGGACAGCCCCAGGGCATTGCAGAAAAATGTGTTCTATTGTGTCACATATTCTACGCCCTGGGAACCCTGCGTTACAGAGTTTGGGAGAGTCTCCCCCTTTTTTTCCAAGTTCGTCCTGTCGATGATCCAATTGTGACGAACCAATTTCTGTTCCGCGCGATCTTCTGCGCGATGACAATGAGGGGTCCTAAGATGGGAAGGTTGGGCCATCAGTGTCCTCGCTTCTTCGTCCTTTTTGCGTCGTTTCTTTTCGGACGGCTGGGTCGGGGCCGGGCAAGTCCCGAGATGGCCGATTGAGTGGCTGTTGCGCCGACAAAGGCGCGAATAATAGTGATTGATGTCGCTTCTTTCTTGATTCTGTTGTCGGGTTTTAGGCGCGAAGGTCGCGCGGGAATTTTTTTTCGTTCTTTTTGAATTTCTTTTTCGAATCTTGTCGAGCCTTGATGGCTCGCGGAACTTCGGATTTTCTTTTCGAAATTTGTGCTTCTTTTTGCATTAGGTAGGAATTTAGGAATTTAGGAATTCGGGATTTCCTTTGCCGCGCGCTGTCTTTCTTGCGCGCTTCTTTTTGCGGCTGCAACGGAGCTCTGATTAGTCGGCGCCCTTAATCGTGCAAGTAACTGTAATTTTTGGGTGGGCGCCATTATAAATGTATCTTTCTTCTTGAGCTTCGTCTTTCCCGCTCTCTCTTTCTCTTTTGCTGTGTCGAGTTAGCACCGCAGCCTGCATGTTCGGATCGATGTGTGGAGAGTGGCTACGTTCCCCACGCCACGGTCTGACAATGCAGAACGTGGGCGCTTCCTCTCCTAATTTCCTTTCTAAGTCCTTGCAATTCCGTGTTCTTCGCGCATGCATGCACGCTATAAATTCTAGCTGCGCGATTAGATAGCTCTCTTAACTAGCTGTTGGAAACTGGGGGTAGCGCGATTAGTGAGGGTCGGCTCACGAGCGAAGTAGGAGGTGAGTTGAAGTGGAGTCGGGCGACCCGACGAGCTGGTGCCAAACGCACGGGGTTGACGCGGGCCACGATGGACTGTGGGCGCGGGCGAACTTGACGGGTGCGGGAGGACTAAGCGGGGTGACGACTTCGTGGATTGGTACGTGACGACAAACTGTCCGCATCGGAGAGAGAGAGAGAAAGAGACAGCCGATGTTGATGGACGTGAATTTGCAGTTTTCTTTGTCTTTTCTCCCTCTTTGCCTTTGTATATAAATTTTGATCTCGGCTCAGGGGGACTTGCCCATTTTCTTTTGTTTTTGGAATCTTGGCTTGGTTTCGGCCAACACTCATTTTGCGATTGATCTCAACCTCGTGTGTTGTGTGTTTTGTCAAATGAATGGATGTTCAATGTCATGTCTGTTACTTTTCTTTTGTCTGGTCCTTGCCTTTGCTTGTTATTTTGATACACTCATGAGCATAACAGAAACATTTGCGTAGTCATCATTATTGTTTCCACTGCGGTTTATCCTTAAAGTTTTTGATCCACTGTTGTTGCTACGATGCCTGATGTGTAATAGCACCGTGCATGCTCAGGAACGATCGCGTGCGGGATCGCGGAAGTGATTAGATGATCGGCCCAGGAACAAGCGAATACCTCGCGGGGATGCGTGTAAGCGCGATCTGATCTGCGCAGCCTACACGAATCCACACACGCCGATTCGCGACCATTGACGAACTTGACACCTTCGATATCGGATAGGCGAGAATCTTCCTTCCCCCACGCAACTAAACGGATAGGAGTTTCCAATATCACATCGAAGAATCACTTTGCCGATTAGACGCGTGCAGAAGAATTTCATCATATTGCAATGATAAGATGTCGAGCTCCTGGGACTCGGAGTACTTCGACCCTTAGGTGAGAAAGTGTATTAAGCGAAGATACCCGGAATTCCCCTGCCTAACCGAGAATCGATTGTGCCCTAGGGAGTTTCACTGTGCCACAACCAACGATCCGAGGTGCCCTGATTTTCCCACTTCGGACAACACGCAATACTTCATATCCCCCGGCTTCGTCGTTATCACTACCAATTTCCCTCCCTTTCGTCTCCTCCTCCCGTATCACCAACTGACGGTGGTTCCGTGGACATTGCCCCGTATTGGCCCCGCACGCCTTGCGGAAATTGTTGGCGACGCGGCAATCGGCGAGCCCCTGAAACTAGGGGCATAACCAAAACACGCGACGACAGACGCCACGTGTTTGCACCCAAAGGTCCGACTCATCGGAAACATGACTATCCCGGACGGGCCTCTTCCCGAACCGCCACCACCAAAACAGACAAATCGGACGGTCTTGCATGCACCACGCATGCCATTTGCCTTATGCTGCACAACATCGAACGCCTCAGACTGGAAGTAACTCGCCCCCTTAGTCCTATTTCATCTATGCCCCTGAAACTTTGCTACAGGAGATCTCAGTTCCGACCTGGGACTCCACCCCCACTTTCCTAAAAATCCTTGGCACACCCCTTTTCGCACTTCCAGACCCACATCCAACTCCGATCAGGAAGTCGCGCTGGGCGTGAGGTTGGGCGTCACACAATTATTTGTGTGGAGGCATCTGTGACTTATTTGTCATTGTAGAGAGACGAACTTTGTCGGTCTGTCCTTGACCTCTCTGAACCATTTCAGCCTTCTTATTCGGTCTTTATTTAGTTTAAGGTTTTTCTGCCGTCTATCACCTATCTCTGTCTGCACATCCATCCGGGGTCTGAGCATTGTACAGGTGGTTTTAATTGTTAGTTCATGCAGATGCATCGGTTGTCCTTTTTGTCCTCTTATCCATTGTCATTCTAGAGGGTCCATGACTAGCCTGGATAGGGGGGTTTCTGGTCGATAAGCTCGCCATTCAACATAAAATTCCCACGAGAAATGAAAGTTGAAAAAATATTCCATAAAAAAAAATCCTTCATATTTATTAATTATCATTCTAATGTTCGTCCAATTCCAAAATTTCCAGTTTTATTTGATAAGATCCCGTCTAAATATGAGTTTTACCTTCCAACTACATCTATTTTTTCAAGATGGAATGAAAGTCTGAACGAGTTTTTGAAATGTTTTAATTAAATTTTCATTCTACTCCAACAAATATCTTCTAATTTAGATTGGATTAACCTATTTATGATTGAAAATCCTTACTTATAATGAAAGTCCAATTCAAATATTTCATAAACTCATCCAAACTTTTATTTCATCTATAACATGCAGTCCAAATAAGAAGGGATACCCTATTTTTGGAATGAAAGTTTGCAAATAAGATGAAAATTTTTAAAATTGGAATGACATTTTTTAAGATGGAAGAAAATTCGAACTTTAGACTGAAATTTTACTATAGAATGATTATTTAATTCTGGGAATTTTTTTCGTTGTTGGGTCTTCCCTTCCTTATGGCTCTGTAGCACCCGGATTCGGTAGAGGTTGAAATTTTCATGCCATTGGACTGCGTCTGGGTGACTCCTCTTCTTTTGAAAAGGTTAACCATTGCCTCGTCCGGTCTTGCCTCTACCACTACCCCTATTTGCAATGGGAAGTCCTCTACCCACCCAGTCTTGTTCCTGTAATGATCTCCCTTTTCTCAAGGTTATCCTCCATGCTAGGGGAATCAAGTATATTAGCTGATCCAGCGTGTCTTCCAGCTTGTGAGCGTAGGGCAGGCGGGTCCTGAGTTGTTAGGCCGTTTTCCAATCATTGCTTTCTTCATCGCACATGTCCCCTACTCTGAGGATCCCATGTCTGACCCATGAGGCCCAATGGGGATCTGAGCTGCCGAATACCCTACCTTGTCTATCCGTGATTGCCCTATTCCCAAAGAGGGGCTGCTGAAGGATCTCCTCCATCCGTTCCGGGGGAGGCCTATCGGGGATGGGTAGCCTCCTCCAATTTTGATTAGGTTGATCCAAAATTTATCGTTTACTAGATCCTGCCTGGCGGCTCCACTCTCCCCCACCTGTCGTGGGTTGGTGTTGGCTCGGGAGATGGTCCAATACCTATCCTCAATCCATGTGAGCGGGTTCACTGCGATTATGGTTCTGGGAGCCAATCTCCGGATTCGTTCCAATGCCAGGTCTCGCCATGGGGGATTAGCTCCAACAATCAATCTTTTGATCCATTGTATTGATAGTGCGATGACTTGAGGGGAGGGGTCCAGCAAGCCTAGGTCTGCCCTGGTTTTTGGTTGAATCAGTTTGTCCCATGCTACCCTATTAATCACATTTTGTTGCTCGTGATTCCCTCGCCAGAGGAATGCCGCCAGTTGCTTCTTGAGGTTTTTGATGCTGCCTTTCCCTAGGTGGCAGAGAGCTGACTTGTACCAAATGAAGGCCAGTACCACGTTGTTGATAATTAAGGCCCTCCCAAAAATAGAAGTTCTTTTGTTCTTCCAGTTCTGATTTTTTTCCAGAGCTGGCCTAATAATTCATTCGTCATTTTCTGTTGGAGGCCCGTGAGCTGAAAGGGCTACCCCTAGGACCCTGATTCTTTCTTCCAACGGTCTCCAATCAACTTTGGGTTGCTCTGGGGCGCGAACACCGTGGAAGTGGATCCACCAGCCTTGCGTTTTGCTTCCCCAGTTAATTGTCATGTCAGATATCAGGGAAAATCGTGCCATCGAGAAGCAGAACTCTGAACCCTGTGCGCCCACAGACTTCATTGCGGTGAATCTGAGACGTTGCCCATCCATTCTATACACCTTCAACACATACCATCCTTGCTTATTTCCCGCCTCCCTGTTTAGTAGTCTGAACCCCTAAGCCCTCGAGAAGCAAAACGCTGAGCCCAGTGTGCCCATCGACTTCATTGAGGTGAATCTGAGATGTTGCCCGTCCATTCTGTACACCTCCTGTGTTGATGGGCTGGAACCATTGAACTATGAGTAGCCTGTGTCTGCAGAGTGTTCTGCCACTCCTTTGAATATGCTTGGTCCTATGTATGCTTCGATTGTCTCTTTGATTCTGTACGTGGCTGCCCTTCGAAGTCATCATCATTGGTTGATACTGAGCAAGTCCACAACCCACAGTCCCTTGACTTGTAGTTGCGCCCCCTTCCGTCTTTGCCGCCCTTAGCACGTCGTTGTTCCCTTGACATACTGTTTCATTCTGTCTCCAGGTTGGGAGTGAGGCTCTATGGGGCAGGCATGATGGGGCTGGGAGGTTGGGAGTTCAGAGGGGCGGGGGGAGATCGTGAGTGGGAAGATATGAGACCTGATAATCAGTAAGGGGCTTTCGTTGCCATGTACCTCTGAGTTTCTCCACGGCTGCACAAAATGTCCAGACTCGCATCCAATTCACTGAACTTCCTTTGGGGATCCTGCCAAATTTGAATGCAAGAGTCATGGATGTCATGTTTCGTCCGAGGTTCATTCTCATTGCAGTATTCGTCTCTTATATTTTTCCACTCTTTCCAGGTGCGGGGTCTGATCACCACCTCTATTGCATATTGGGCTTGCTGCAGCCTGAACCGATGATCTTTCCTTTCAAAGGAGCACCTTGCTCGCCAAGTCAACATTAGGATGTGCAGTCGTGTGTATGAGAATAGGTTAGCTGCGAAGGGAGACCAGCGGGCTAGCAAGTGTTAGTTCTTACCGAGCAAAATGAGGCCCTGATCCCATGCGATGTGAAATGTTGTCAACGAGTGAAAGGCAGCATCCCACCATCGCCATAGTTGGGAAACCATCGGGCATTCTAGGAGACAATGTTTGAACGTTGCTCTGGTGGGTGGGGACGTTCTGCAGCAGTAAGAGCAAATGGGGGACAACTGACCTTTTTGTTCCAAGTCTGTTCTTCACGTCAACCAGTCCGGTGTGGAGAGACATCGGTGTAGGATTTGCCACTGCAGCGACCGGAGGTTTGTGGGTATAATCTTTGCCTGTGTGTCCGATGAACGGAGAACGGGCGAAATTGAACGTCGTTGAACCCGTTCAACGGGCCTGGGGACCCCCGTTAAATCGCGTTTAACGCGAAAACGGGGGTGTTCCGTTCAGTTTTGAAAAACGGAACCGGCGCGTTGGGCCTCGGACACGTGGCCCTACGCGCCCAAACAATGAAAACAGAAAGAAAAAAAAAAAAAAACCGACCCTTACTAACAGGGTGGGGTGGCCAAACATGCCCCTCCCTCCTGAATTTCAAACTGCAAAAGGGAAAAAAGTAGGGGCCAGCCCATACCCCAAGACTGTGACCACATGTGTGTGCATGCGGTTGCATATCCTTTTTTTTTTTCTTTTCTTTTTCACAAATGCTCCAATCTACTCGTCCAGTCTCATTTCTGAAGGGCCCCTACAGATTAGCAAGGACCCCTCGTGGAGCAGAGAGCCTGAGAGAGGGACGTTAGACTTGAAGACTGCCTGGGTGGGCCGAGAATATATAGTCTGGATTCGAATTCATGTCTGTGGCACTCTGTGCAGCACAGTTATGGGTCACAAATTCTCTGTTTTCTCGTTTTTTTTTTTTCTTGTTTTTCTTTTGTTTTTCCGTTTTTCTTTTGTTTTCTGATTTTTCATCTGTTTTTTCTCGTTTTTTTTTTCTTAGGAATACGTGCAGTGGCCCTAAGGGCCTCTACTCACCACATGCACAAAAGACAGAACATATGGTGGCGTATTATTCCACGTTCTAGCAGAAGATTCATTCTAATTCTGCACATTTGCAGTGGCCCTGAGGGCCTCTGCTCACCACATGCACAAAATACAAAGGCCTAGCTCAGTTGGTAAGGCACAAAAGTTGCATTCAGGAGGTCGTGGGTTCAATCCCCATTGGCCTCACGATGTGCCTGGGCAAGCTTGGTGTTCTACCAGCTACAGATAACCCGTTGGCCCCCCAAGCTAGCATTGGCAGGACCTTGGCTGATGTTGTTGGCTGCTATGCAGCGACAATATTGGTCATTAGACACCGCCATGTGGGGTTGGGGGGGGGGGTAGGGGCAGGCGCAGTGACTAGCCATTTTTCTCGGTCACGTGCCCCAATGCGCCGTGTCGCTCCGCGACTGGAAAAAAAAAAAAAAAAAGAACAGCCCCATGGTTGGGCTGCGACCGAGATGTCTCGGCAACACCCCAGACTAGCCATGGCTGAGATGTCTTGACCACACCCCAGATTGGCCAGGGTTGAGGTGTGTGTGTGTGTGTGTGTGTGTGTGTGTGTGTGTGTGTGTGTGTGTGTGTGTGCGTGTGTGTGTTGTGTGTCTGTGTGTGTGTGTTTATGTGTTTGTGTGTGTTGTGTGAGTGTCTGTGTGTCTGTGTCTGTGCGTGAGTGCGTCTTTTTTTCCTTTTTTTTATTTATGGTTTTGATTTTTTTTTAAATCCACAAATTAAAAAAAATAAAAATAAAAAATGTTGTTGTGCATATTTGAAAGATCTACAACCCTGTATTTTTTATATTTTTTTATTTTTTAGTTTTAGCCCTTAAAAAATCTCTGTGAAATCCAAAAAAAAAACACTCATTTACTTTCTGTTTTTGTTTTTTTTTCATTGTGTTTATGTTTTTGATTTTTTTAAAAATATATTCAAACATCCAAAAATAAAAATAAAAATATGGGGTTGTAGTCCTCGAAAAGACCTACAACTCCATATTTTTTTAATTTTTTTTTGGATTATATTTAGCCCAGAAAAAAATCATTGCGGGCCCTGTTCATTCCCGTCCAACGCACATTTGAATGGGAATTGAACGCGAATTGAACGCGCGTTCAATTTTTCAACGCGGAACCCGCGTTGAATCCATTTTCGGACACACAAATATTTGCGTATGTAGACCATGATAGGTTGTGCAACGGGGCTGTGTCGATAGGTGAGTCATGGACCTATCGGTCAACTATGATTTGGGTGGTGGGTACCTCTAAGCTTGAAGCTTTGTAACCACCCTTAAGAGAGTAGTCCCAGACATGCATCGGTTTCTCCCCAGGCCATTCCCACTTCTCCGGGTTGAAGTGCAAAGCCGCAATCGGTATGGAGGGCTGATAGACAAGGTCTACGTTGCGTGTAAGTTTGAACATTCTTGCCCCCGTACGCTGGGGTTCATGGGCTTCGAGAGTGCAGGTCCCCGGGTGATGTTTGTGCACTCTGTAGATTACGCGTGGCTGGGGTAAATCAGAATATTTGACCACCCAGTCTCCTTGTAGGATGGTCGGACCTTTCTTCAGGGTCAGTTGCCAGGGTAGCGGCATGGCTTCCTTTAGGATGTGCAGCTTATCCTCCACCTTTTTTACGTACGTTATGCGCTTTTGGAGTCGGGCTGCCGTTGTCGAGTTCCCTGTGCGAACATCCGAGAGACCTACGAAAACCCCTCGGCGGCGGCCATTCGCGGACAAGTCCGCGGCCGCAGCCTAGGCCGCGACCCCGCGGACGTGTCCGCAGTCCGCGCCA
>BFEA01000503.1:316250-326776 GCA_003427395.1 Chara braunii | reverse complement strand
TAAAGCTATATTCTTCTCTCAATTTCACCTCACACTACCTACCTACCACTACTCCTAATTGTAGGCATACGGGGAACCCCGTAGCAGCCAGAACCGTGTTCACGAGACAACATGCGGGGGCTGCTCCCGACCTGCAGGTGGGCGATACCAGCTAGGGGACAGCCGGTAGCATCAGGGACTTTGTACAAAGAGAGTTTTTCAAATTTGAAAAAAAAATCAAAAAAATAGTAAAAAAATATAGAATTGTTTGTTCAAATGCCAAAAGGGTGTCACACGCCACTGTCCCACAGTATAATACGGCGCTAGTGGGTCCTTGCCCCAGGGGCCATGTCCCACTTCCAGAGAGCTAGGTAAATTTTGGAGAAATGCCAAGGCAAATGTCCTCAAGGCTGCGTGCTAACGGTAACGCTGCGTTAGCGCGTCGCTATTACGGTGCGCGGGCAGCGGGGGATCGCACGGGGGCAGCTGTGGATAAGCTGTGCTTAGACAGAACTTGCTGTTGGGTATGGCGGAGGCGGAGGGGCGATAGAGCGTGTGGGCGGTGCGGTGGAGGCCGCTTCGAGGGGGCACAACCATGCACCTGCCATAGCCTAGTCTTGGCCAACAGAGTTGACGTGGAAGGAAGGGGAGAGATGTGGGGTTGGTCAACGGGCAGGATCTTTTTTTTTTTTTTTTTTTGGACAACGGGCAGGATCTGCGCACCGTACATATCAGTATTATTACCTGATCAGGGGCTTGGCCCTCTGATTACAGATACGTAACACTATTGTGTTGTGGTAGCGGATGCAATTTCAAATGGGTGAACAGCTGGAGACGAAGGAAGAGAGTACATCGGACAAACGTCGACTTCCGGGAGAGAGACGACGGACTTCACACCGTGACTGGTATCGCCCGCTGTCGCCGACAAAGGGCTTTAAGCTGTGACCGGGGTTGTCCAATGTTGCCTATGCTCCTGCTTCGGACGTGGTGTTGTTCAGACGCGGTGTTGCTCAGTGACAGGTATTGATTGTGTTCATGAACAACACAACCTAGATTGTGTGTTGAGATATAGGAATCATAGTTTTGGATTAGGCATTTCGTGGATCGATAATCTGTAGGTTTTCCGCGCGGTTAATTAGTCCTGCATGTGGTAGGTAGCTTGTGGCACCATAATCTGTAGATTTTGTCGCGTGGGTGATTGGTGTAGTGTTGCTCCCCTGTTACAGTTGTTGGATGTTAACATCTTGCTTTTTGTAATGTTGAACTACGAGGTATCCAGGATGTAGAGAAGGAATTTGGTGAGTTTTATTGGGAACACCGACTCCAGGTGCTTAGGGTATACACTGCGGTTTGGAATTACTTAGATTAGGGTTACTTAATAATAATAGTGGTTTGCTGCTGGCAACTCTAGGTGTTTAGTGCATAAACTACAGTTTTTGTGAATGATTTGTTAATTTGCATTTTGCTCAAAAATAAATAAATAAATAAAAATTGCATTTTGCTCGTGGGGAACACCGGCTCAAGGTACTTAGGGTATAAGCTACGATTTGGACTTACTTAGATTAGGGATACTTAATAATGGTGGTATGCTGCTGTTGACTCCAGGAGTCTGGTGCATAGACTACGGATTTTTTGAATGATTGGCTTATTTTGGATTTCGCTCATGGGTAATATTAAAGAGATTATTATTATTATTATTATTATTATTATTTATTTATTATTTTTTAAATAAACCCGTGATACCAGGTAGGAGTGATGATAAGAGCATACACTTCTACTTGGCTCACTAGGGGCTCCATTCTATTAGTGGGGAGCTGCACCTGCTGGAAACCGGGTCCAGCGTCCCATGAATTATATTGCAAGTATAACGACACAACACATGCAGGGAACCGGGCCCAGCGTCCCCCATCTACATATACTGATTTCCGACCATAATGAAGATGATGATTATGCTGAATAGTTATGATGATGATGACCGATGCATTCCGAGCTTTGGGAACTTCCAATGCCCTACGGGGAACAAGCAGAACCTCTTCATCCAATATGGACGCCAGGTAGATCAGTAATAGCAAGCTCTGCAGATCAGGTATCTTCCTATGAATCATAGCCATACCAACTCAAGGGAACCAGCGCTAGAGCATGAGGGGGAAATGGGTCTGGGAATTCTGATGGGGGGCGCAGTGGGATAGATGAGTCTATAGTGGTCCAGTCGTGAAACACCAGCCGGAAGTCTCTGGGTACTTCCTCATATTGCCCTTCCTTGATTCCTCTCCTTCCCTCACCTTCTCGAACCTGACGAATCTTCCCTCCTTGGGACCCCCCTAGCCAAGCGCCACTGAATTGTTTGATGTGCTGTAGAATTTCTTTTCTGGAAGATTTTCCATTGAACTGTAATGTCTGTCTGCACTTGTAGTTGGATTGCTTCTGTTAATTCAGGGCCATCAATCCTTGCTCCTTCCATTTCAAAGGTGCAACGACGATTCCATAAGGCCCAAATGATGGCCCTTCTTCCTGTTTTAAAGAGATTGTGAGAGAAATCATCTAGTGGGGCCGGGGACCAAGTCTCACATAACAGTGCTCTCCAATCCCATGGCCATAACTGCTGAGTTATAAGGGTAAACCAAATTTTATCCCACCAGCGCCACAACCAAACAGCACCTGGACATTGTAGGAATATGTGCTCTATGGTTTCTAGAATACACCTGCTTGGGAACGCAGAGGTACACATTTTGCACCAAGGGTGAGCAAGGCCTATTTTTTTCAGTGATGCTCTGTCCATTAGCCAGTCATTTGTGGGCAGACAGCGGTGGTCAATCTGCCATTGTAGAGAAGCAATCTTTGTTGGCCTAATCTTGATAGTCTTAAACCACTTGATTCTCYTAATATCCTCCTTGCCCACATTCAGGTGTTTCATCCACCTGCTTTCCACCTGGTCTCTCAGATTTACCCTGGGTCTTAACATCCTGTACGTAGATTTGRCCGTTAGTGAGTGAASGAAGCGTGTACAGTTTCTGTTGCTCCTCATTGGAACCTTCCATGTCCAATAGATTGGGTCCAATGCCAGTTTGTTAATTGGGCACTGAGGTTTGAAAGCTAACCACTGGTCTTTGTGTTTCAGAACTCTGATTCTGAACACTTGTCTTGTTTCAACCCATTTGGTTTCTTTTATAGGATTTTCCTTTATCTGATAATTCTGATTGATTGAGAGAATAGAGATTAAAACTGAACCTCCCCCATCTTGCATTATAACACTTCCTACCTGTTGGGAGTTTCCCTATATACCCACCCAATCACTTTCCTTGAGTTGGACCCCTTTTCTGAGAATCCTTAGCCAGGCTATCAAAATTGCTTCAGTAATTGTCTCTAAAACCTTTTATGTTCCTCTGCAATATTTTAACCTTGGCAGGAGGCTGGAGAGCTGGAGCCAGTCTTTCGCTTCTGGGCACCATATATCCCCTACCCTTAGTACCCCTTTTCTTACCCATCCTTTCCAAGGTGAGTCTGTGCAGTGAAACATCTTCCCTTGTGTATCGGTGATCCATCTGTTGTTGAACAACAGTTGTTGACAGACTTCCTCCCATCTGTTTGGGGTAGTTTTGTCGGGTAGAGGCAGCTTGCGCCAAGTCCTGAGGAGGTTTGTCCAAAAATGATCATTTTTTATATCCATTTTTGTGGCTTGTCTATGTGACTTTGCTGGCTGTTCCTTGTACTGTGTACTGCCTCTGGGGATAGGCCAATGACGATTCTCTAACCACATCAGTGGATCAGTCTCACTAGGTACTTCAGGGGCTAGTCTTGCAATTTGCTCTTCTGCTAGTGCTACCCAAGGTGTCTCTGGGTTGAAAGGAAGTATTTTAATCCACTGAATTGAAAGGGCCATGGCTTGAGTAGATGGGTCTAGTAMCCCCAACCCTCCTTTTGTTTTGGGTTGGATCACCGCCTGCCATGCCACTCTGCTTAATACATTCTTATGATCATGGTTTCCCCTCCACAGATATGTTGTAATCTGTCTATGTAGGGGTTTAAGCGCAAATTTTTCCAGCGCCCATTCTGCTGATTTATACCAGAGTGAGGCCAGTATGACATTGTTAATGACCAACGACCGCCCTATAATGGAGGTCCTTTTATTTTTCCATAATTCCAGTTGCAGAAAGTGAAATCCCCAGTACTCTGATTGACTTTTCTGCTGAGACCCAGTTAATCCTTGGAAGTTCCGGCGGTCTCACTCCCGGGTGATGTATCCACCAACCTTGTGTTTTTGTTCCCCAATTTATTCTCATGTCAGAGAGAGCACAAAATTTATCCATTAGTTCCTTGACTTCCTTTAAATTTTCCTGAGAAGCTTCAACCATCAGTGAGAGGTCATCTGCAAACAAGGAGCATACTGGTATTGCTTCTTCCAGTATGTAGGTGACCTGGATTCGCCTGATGTCTTTGTTGCATCTCAAGTTAGCTGAAAGGGCCTCCATTATTATAACAAAGAGGAAAGGAGCGATAGGATCTCCTTGTCTCACCGATCTCTCCAGTTCAATGGGGGGGGCTAAGTTCTCATTTATCATTACTGTTGTGGTTGTATTAGAGTGCAGAATCTCAATCCATTTACGAAAGTTAGGACCAAAATTGAACTTTTTCAGACATTTTTTCAGAAAAAAACAGTCTACATGGTCATATGCTTTTTTAAAATCTATGAAGATGAAAGCCGCATTGTGTTTGGATTGCCTTGAGAGTTTGATTAGTTCATTTACTAGTAGGATGTTGTCCTGGATGTTTCTTCCTTCAATAAAGCCCGTTTGAGTTGGGTGGATGATCTCCCTGATGACTTTCATCATCCGGTTGGCTAACGCTTTTGCTACCAACTTATAAACTACTGTGAGGAGGGTAATAGGACGGTAATTTCGGATATTAGCTTTATCTCCCTTTTTGTATAAGAGGGTCAGGACTCCTTGCCCAACTATCTCTCCCAAAGCTTCCGAGGACCAGACTGCATGATAGAAATCCATCAAATCTTGGGTCAGAAACTCCCACATTACTTTCCAGAATTCTTTTGGTAAACCATCAATCCCAGGAGTCTTTTCTTCTTCCATCATCATCAAGGCTGTCCAAATTTCCTCTTTTGTGAGGGGGGTCTCTAGCATATCTTTCTGCTGATCTGATAGGGCTTTAGTCAGAGGTTTGAGGAACTCTTCTATTTCTGTGACTCTTTGAGCCTTCGACTGTTTGAATTCCGATGTGAAGAGGGACTTATAAAAGTCCCTTGCTACCTTTGTACACTCCGCCGTAGAGGTGACTAGAGAGAATTCATCTCCATTGGGGTCCAGAAACGCTTCGATGATTGTTCGCCCAGATCTTACCTTTGTTGTGGCGAAGAACCTCGCATCCATGATTCCTTCTGTGTTATGACCTTTTAACTTTCCTCTTATTCTGATCCCTTGACATCTATGTTCCATAAATGATAATAGCTTATTTTTTAGTGCGCTGATTTTATGGGAGATATCTGTTTTCTGGTTTTCACTAGTTACCCCTTCTTCTTGTTGCTGCAGTTGTAGAAGTTGTTTTTGTAAGTCAATTTCTTCCATGTTCCGCTGCATTGCCAGCAATCTTGAATATTCATTACATTTACGGCCCAAGAATATTAGGCCGTTGTTGAACCATCGAATATCATCTTTAATCTGATCTTTCTGTTCCCTCCAGAAGGACCAAACATCTTGAAGATACACTTTGAAGTTATCAGTGTGCAGCAAGGAGGTGTTAAGTTTATAGAAGCCTCTTCCCTGATCTGGCTTCTTCCTGAAGGACAGCATAACAACAGTCATAGCATGATCTAGACCTGGGAAGACACTGCGAGGGAAGATCCCAACTACTTGGAGAGCTCCCTCCAGTTCCTCCGATAATAGAATAAGGTCTATGCAAGATTTGGATGCTTTCATTGTTTGACTTTTCCGGAAGCATGTGTAAGTGCGTTTGGTGGGAGCGAGTCGTCTGTAGGCATCGAAGAGTTTGAGGGAATGACAGGTTTTTTCTATAATTTCCTCGTCCTTCTCTATATAAGATGGGCAGGGGGATGGAATCTGCCAGCGATCCAAATGTCTATCTGGGGCTGCATTGAAATCCCCTGCCATCACCACTGGGATGCCCACCGGTAGTCGACCCTTTAAGGATTCAAAAAAACGAACCCTTTCACTTACCTCATTAGGAGCGTATACACACAAAATAGTCACCACCTCTATTTCTAGCATGGCTAGAAGAAAAACCCATCGTCCTTCCTCCTTATCTACCTCCCAATAGAGGGGGTCAATCTTTGAGTCGGGAGGGAGCCAGATTGCTACCCCTGCACTGCTTGGTTTGGGGGCATGTGCCCTGAAGACCTGATGTGGCCAGATCTGTTTATGGATATGATTGTGATCAGCGTTGTCCATCAGGTGAGTTTCCTGCACACAAATGACATCAGGCCATTCCCTTCCCCCAATACCTTTCAACTATTCATATATTGTTTGTCTTTTAGTTTGTTTGGCTGAAGTTAAGCCATTTACATTAAGCGACCTGAGGTCCAGGTCGGTTGTTCTTTTAAGGCTTTTCCAGTTTTTGTCCCTGTTATACAGCACCTCTAATAAATTAGTTCCTTCCATTGCTATTCAAGGTTTTTTTTTTTTTTTTTTTTTTTTTTTTTTTTTTTTTTTTTTTTTTTTTTTTTTTTTTTTTTTTTTTTTGAAAAGGACAACCAGTTGCCAGTGTCCAGCTTCCCGCCTTTTCCTAGTAGATTTTGGTTATTTTTTAGAAGACGTGAGAGTAGAACTGTGACATCGAATTCAGACCAGAAATCCCCCGCCTTTATCTTGAGCTGTTGTAACTCAGCCAACATGTCATGAGTGAACCAGCGCAGGTTAATAGCTCGTGTGTGTTCATACTTGAGAAAAACGTCCCTGGCTGAAATTCCCTGTGTATCAGTTGAAAGGATCAGCACCGCTGATCCTCCAGGGGGAAGTTCTTGGATGATTTTCACAATCTCCGCCTTGAACCTGGCCTCCCCCGTAAGATTTTCCATCAAGGTGGAGAGTTGTGATGCCGGGGCACCATGTATAGTCACCTCTCCGTGTGCTGAGCCTGCTGGTTCAGACAAGCCTACCTCCCAAATCCCTTCCCTTAATCTCACTGGCAAGATCAACACCCCTGGTTTGGATAGAGCTAACTTCGCATACCCACCTGCCACTAGCAAGCGTAGCTTTTGTCTTCTACTAATCAGAGCACCTTCTAGTGGGAAAACAGGGGGCAGTGGGGAAAGGGGCAGGGAGCCCTGTATCTGTAAAACTGGGGGCAGGGAGGGGAGGGGCTCGGAGCACTGAAACTGCCCCTTCTCTATTGTACTTAACTCTTTTTTAGGAGAGGGGGGAGCCTGATTTTCCTCCGCTCCCAGAGTCTGATCTGGTTTGTTAAAGTTTACCTCCTCCTCAACCTTTTCCACAGTTACATTGTTAGGGGATGTAGGTACCTCCCTTGTTGATGTAAGGGGCTTTGGGGAAGTTGTCCCCAACAACAATTGCTTTTGTTGCTGTATTTTATTTGGGTCCTGCAGTTCTTTGGTTAATAGGAGGTATTTTTGCTCTCCAGTCAAATCAGATACCATCTGTTTGAGATGGTATGTTACTTCTTTTTGTGGTACACGGCGAGGGGGACCGTCCTCTTCTGCTGATGTCCAGTTTGCCTTACCTTTCCTCCCTTCATCTCGCCACTCTTTCTTCTTCCTTTCCATTTCTATTGCCACCTCCTCTTCCCCCTTCATCTGATCCATCTGGATTCCTTCTTTAGATTTGGCACAGTTTCCATCCTCGCTGCTGGTCCGTAAAGTGCAGCTTACGTCCTTGCTGTTGGTCAATGAGCCACTGATCATTTCACTGGTAACCGATCCTGTGATTCTGTGTGAGTTCAGCGGGGAGTTTACATTAGTTCGTGCATCCCTGAGCGGTTCCTGTCCGCTTCCTGATTGTGCGTGGGGGAGCAAGTCTTGCTGTTTTGGAGCTTCACCCTCTTGAGGGGCATGTGAACTGACACCTATCTGTTCCCTCCCCTAGGTTGTGAGATTGGAAGTGGAAGGCTCCTTTACTGTGATAATCTTACAACCTAGTGAAGTTATTTTGTCCTTCTCTTGTGAAGAAAGGGACTGTTCCCTCCCTTTGATTGTGGGACTAGAAGTGGAGGTTTCCCCTACTGCGGCAAACTTGCAACCCCTAGGCGTGAATTCCTCTTTTTGTAGAGCTGATTTTTGGCTGCTTTCTATTTCTGGCTGATCTGGGTCGTTTGGTGGCTGGAATCTTAATGCTACTATTGGTAGCAGGCGGTGGCACATCTGATGCCAGCTTACCTCTCTGGGCAGGCCTTGTTCCAGAGCCATTCTTAGGCTTGCACTATTTTCTAGCAATGAGACTAGCTGCACATAAGTGTCATCCCAGAAAGTTTCGGAGCGACCCAGGAATTTCCGCTTTAGGCTCTCTAACAGCCATTCCGCCACCCTTTGGAGATCTATCTCATTCATATCTGTGACGTGTTGCTCTGTATTCTGGCTAGGGCTTCTGTCTGGCGGAGGGGGGGAGTCTGGGATTGGTTCAATCTCCATTGGCTGTGGCCCAAAAGCCTCCTTTAATGGGTCCAGGTCCATCGGTTCTGACCCTGGTTTGTCTCTCTCTTGTTCCTTTGAGTCTGTTGAGTCCCTTGAGTCCTTTTCTTTTTCTTTGCCGCGATTTTTCCTCATTAGTTCCATGTTTTGACTTTCTTCCTCCCTTGCTGCCACCAACAATGGGGAGAAGCGGTTGTCTGTTGGGATGTATGCAGCAGCGTTTGGCCCCCATCGTGATCCCATCCTCTTGGATTTAGCTGCCTCATTAAGCAGTTTGTTCTTTGTCTCATTTCCTTCCCCCCCTGCCTTATCACTCAGTGAAGTGGGTGGTTTTGTTTTTGGGGGCTGTTGCATCCTTGGATTTAGTCCAGGTGACTGTTGTAAGGGAGGTTGTGAAGGAGGTTTCCATTCTGCTGGAGGTCTTGCTGACCGCCTCAAGTCTCCTCTACCTTCCCACACCCAACCACTGGGTTGACCCCCCGGTGCCGCCTCCTCCATGTATACCCATCCTTCATATCCAGCAGCACTGGGGAACCATCTGTTTGCGCCCTTGGGGTCTCTTTTCAGCCCTCCATCTGCACCAGCGGTTTGTTGAGGATGCTGTGGGCATGCAATTTCCGTGTTGAGATGCCCATACGCCCTACATTTGTACCACCACGGTCTGAACTTATGGGCCGTGTGGATTTGATACATTCTCCCCCCCATTTTGAAAGGGATTATGTCATCCAGTGAGAAGGGCTGGTCGTTAGGGAGATCCAGGGCCAGCATGACGTAATCATCCCTTTTTGCCACATAAGTCGAAAGCGGATCTATAAAGTCCACAATTTTGTACTGCTGACCAAAATCATGTATGAAAGCCGCCTGAACCTTTATTGGTATGTGTCTCAGTTCTACCCAGTAGAAGTCTTTCATTAACTGGTCTTTTTTCTCCTCCGGACCAATTTTCCTTGGCTGCCATGGATAAATGCGGACGTCAGACTGATCCCAGCGTAGTTTCTTCCATCCATCCATTTTCTGTTTGTCTTGTTCGAACAGGCTGAGAATCGTAAAAACAGTGGATGACAGCGGTTCGATCAGGAAGAATTCATGGACTGCATCTAGGCCGTCTTTGATCTGTTCCAAATTTTTGCAGATCCATTTGATCTTGTCATTTACTGATCTGTACGCACTATTATCATAAAAAATCCAATTGCTAGCGTGCTTGATGTAGACCGCGTCTTTGTGGGCCAGTTTGTCTGTTGGGTATGATTTCATAAGTACTTTCCTTCCCCCTTGGTCTACCACTTTATGTTCTGAGGGAAGAAGGAAAAGTGTGAGGAAATATGCCCGTGCAGATGATAGATTGCGCAACGGGACTTTTAATTCCTCTGCTGGTAATCTGGAGTCAGCCCCAACAGGTCTCACAATTGTTAAAGACTTACTTGCTAAAGTTTCTCTGATCCTCTGTGCCCATGATGGTTTCGTCGGTTGCTGTGATGCTGGAGAGGAGAGAGAAGATTGAGATGATTGAGATGATTGAGACGAGTCTGACATGTGATTCGTTGATCTTTTCTTTTTGTCTTCTTCCATTTTCCTCTCCTCTTCTGTGACCACTCCACCCTCTGCATCTCCCATTATCAGATTCAATGTTGGGGGGATTGCCCCCTGTTGAACCAATACAGCTTGTTTGTCCAAACCCAACGGCTTGATTGGCATTATGACCTGACCATGCGAGGGAGAGGATGGTTGCTGAGTCTGAATTGTTTGGGGAGGGGTGTGCRTGGGAACTGTCTYTTGCCGTTCRTTACCACTTGTTCCTGTCKGACTGCGYTGRCAAGAATCAATCTGCATATCTGTCCCCTCTTCCCTAATTGGATTCCCTTTTTTCAGAATTTTGTCAGCTGCCGAGTTCGCTGGCCTTGCATAGGGGCTGGGGCCCAATTGTTTGACCATGGAGTGG
>BFEA01000503.1:280054-290975 GCA_003427395.1 Chara braunii | reverse complement strand
TCATCGGACGCGGCGTAGTGCGTCTTCTGCACCTGCACTTCAGCTTCTAATGCCTCACATTGTCGTAGCTGAATGCTGCATTGCCGCTTGCTGGCACTCTCCATCGTGGCCGCCATCAACGCACCGTGCTTCTCCATGCAATCGGTCATTGCCTCGAATGTCTGCTGCCGCGTGCTCTTCATCTTTCCAAACGCACCAGGGCGGCCCATCGTCTGGGAAGAACCACGAGTCGATCCGTCCTGACGGGCTTCATCGGCAAAGTTCGTCTACGTCGACGCCACGGCGCGTTGCCGAGGAAACACACGTGAAACACTATGACGACGACCAGCAAAAAGACGACGAGAAGCAGTAGCGGCAGCTTGCGAAAGACGTCAGCCATTAGCCGGACGACGACAACGGGACTAGACGGAAGACAACACGGGCGACAACATAACATCAAGATATCTGCAGACGGCGATACGCGCTTGGCGACAAACGGAAGCCGTCGTGTTGTGGACGGGCTGTGCCGCCTCAAATATTCGCATTTGCCGACCGTTGGGCGGTTTCCCGCTTCGGTTGAAGCCCAACCCCAAGGTGCACCACGGTGTGCACCTTGGGGATGCTACCGGCCCGCAAACGGTTACCGTTGGCGTGGACATCGGGCCGCTTGAACGTTGGCGACCCAACATGTTCGTGCGCAAGTCGCCCGGACCACCGATGGACCAGACGCCGCCGACAAAAGAAGTCGATTGAGGTGCCGTCGAAGACCCCGTTCTTCCACATGGGGGAGCTCCGAGGATCCTACAGGAGGTTCCTTGGGGAAAAATGAAAATTGCCTGTAGCCCGAGGAATCCCCGAGGAAATCCCGAGGAATCCCGGTCACGTTTTTTTTTATTTTTTTCCCCCGAGGACAAGTGGAACGACGATTTTGTTGGGGGATTTCGGCCCCCGAGGAGTGTCGAACGAGCCCCTATGGTCCGTGTGCCCACTCAAAGGCAGTCGTCTTGACTGCCACAGCCATCATGATGGTCAGTGAATCATACCCTGACATCTGACACCCTGCCTGGAGCAGACACCATCGGTGGGAAGAGCAATTTCTTTTCTTTTTTAGCATTTTTGTTTTTTCATTTTTTGGGGGCATGAAATGGTTTTTGTTTTCATTTTCCATATTACACTCAACCACCCACCCATCCCCAGACCGTCCCACGCCCTTCACACTAATTCAAATACATGGCTAGTGGGACCTCGCCCCAGGGGCCTTGTCCCTTTTTTTTTTTTTTAAACCAAGCTCCATCGATTGGTGGGGAGCAGCACCTGCTGGAAACCGGGTCCAGCGTCCCATAGATACGACCATATCCTCACAAATTGGCACAAACTGGGAACGGGCCCCAGCGTCCCATAACGAGTACGGTCAGAAAACTCATCAGAAAATTTCATGAAAATGAGACAAGGAACTACTAGAAAAATCTTTTTTTTTTTTTTTTTTTTTTTTTGAATTGGCCTAAGTTTGGAATTTTGAAAATTGAGATACCGGGGCCATTTGCCCGGCTCCCACTAGCGCCGTTTTACTTGTCAAAATAGTGCTGTGCTATGTATGCACTTTTAGCATTAAAAAAATGGTTGTTATTTTTAGAACTTGCTTTCATTTCTCAGTGCTCCCGTCAGCCCATGCGCTTGGAGCCATCAAATCCGGCATCGCTACACCAGTCATGGTATGTGAAAAGGCCAAAACCTATGGCAGGTGTAACTTTCTGTGTCTGTGCGAGACATGCATGCTCCATTTTGCACATTCCGGGAGTGGTGTGGCATGGCAAGGGCCGCAAGGCCCTTCATTGCCTCCTTTTCTGGATGGGTGCTCCGCTCACCCAATGGGCTGGGTCCTGCGAAGGTCTGCACTGTCAGACACACAACTTTATTTTCTTTTTTTCTTCTTCTTCTTTTTATTTTTTTGGCAAAACCATCTGGCAGTGTGGCAACCTGCTATTGGAGCTGATACGAGCATCCTCCAATAGCAAGCCCCACTTTACAGATGACGCCAATCTATTGGTGGGGAGCATCACCTGCTGGAAACCGGGTCCAGCGTCCCACTGACAAGATCAGAGAAGGTATACCTGGCAGAACATCATTGATTGCCCTCTCACGAGGGGATTGACTGTCTGCCTAATTATTTTTTAGCAGCCAGGTCACAACATGTATCACGGTCTAGCCATGTAGAGGGTGACAAAGTGTCTTCCAATCTACACTATCCTTCACAGTCAAAGTTGTGCACGGCAAACCCTAGGCCCTCTCCCTCCATAAGGCTGCTGCCCAGCTCCGTGATTCTTACATTTTCCACAAGGTCGTCTGCCTACCCTCCCTTATCCTTTTTTTTTTCCTTTTTCAGAAGAGTATGAAAAGTATTTGAGTGTGTTAGAAGTTAGAAACTGGCACCCTGATGCCGGCAGACCGGCGAGGCCCGGTCCTCCCGGCTAGACTTGCGCCCGGGGAGAGGAGCTCCCCGGCTGGGCCTGTGGCGCGCGCCCGGCAGATGCCCGCAGCTCTTTGATTGGCCACGTGACACCTGCTGTAGGTGTCGTGAATGACCAACGATGCGCGGACAGGGGTTGCGCCAGCCATGGAAACGATGAGCACACGAATAGGGGCACACTTTCCCGGGTTAGAGAGGGGGTTGGTGGGGGAGATACATCATAGAGATACGTCTTTTGACATGGTTGATGACGTCTGGATCAGAGAGGATGATGGCCAAGATGAGGTGGATGTGATCAATTACTTTGCACTTCTTAGCGCTGTCTACGTGGATGGGGGAAGCGGGGTGGATGAGCAGGCGGAAGAAGATGTCTTCAACTTTGACACTGATGAGGACAGCGACACGCCCTTTTACACGGATGATGACGTCGGCCAGGGAGAGGCTGATGGGCAAGATGAGGGCGATGTGGCCAAATACTATGCACATCTTACCGCGGTCTACGAGGATGGGGGAAGCGGGGAGGATGAGCAGGTGGGAGAAGACGTCGTCAACTTTGACTCTGATGATGACGGCGATATGCCTTTTCTCACACATGATGACGACTGCCAGCGAGAGGTTGACGGGCAGAATGAGGGCGATGTGGCCAAACACTCTGCACATCTTACCGCAGTCTACAAGGATGGGGGATTGCAGGATGATGAAGGCTTCGTGCTGCAGGGGGATGGTGACCAGCCGGAGGTGGGGGAGGAGGAGCAGGGGTCTATGGTAGAAGCGGGGGTTAACTTGGATAAGGAACAGAGAATGGGTAAGTTTGGCGAGAAAGAGGCTGGCAGCTAGAATAACACCATCTACAACAGTATTAACAACGATAATACCATCAACAACAACAACTTCAATGGTGGGGTTGGTGGATGGTGGGAGAATCTGAGGATGAGCCCATTTCAGGTCCGTACTGAGACTGTCACTCATCTGCAGCAGTGGGATGGTGACCGGGCAGAGGAGTGGGAGGTTGCACAGGGGATCATGGCAGAGGCGGTGGCTGCCGTGGAGGACAGGCAGGTGATGGGCGAGACCGGTGACAACGGTGGGAGGGCTGACAACACAAACGACAAAAAAAATCACAACACGGTGATCACGGCAGGGGTGGTGGCTGTAGTGGATGAGAGGCAGGTAATGGGTGAGATTGGTGAGAAGGGTGGGGTCCGTGGGGAGGCTGCCAACGGCAACAACAACAACAACAACAACAGTAAAAACAACAACAGGGGAGAGATGCCGCCGACAGCGAAGGGACAGGGAACTACGACCTTGTTAGGGCTTGTGAAGGGGGATTTGGGGTTGATGGGATCGGGCGGAATGGGCGGCGAGAGCGCGTGGGACGACATCAACAGCGAGGCAATTACAACAACAATAACAACATCGACAACAACAACAATAATTACAACAACAACAACAACAACAAGACGTGGGGCTTGTGGTTGAAGGTTGCCACAATGACGGTGGGAGAGTTAATGACGGGGGGGCTGGTGAGGTGGGATTTGAGGTTGAAGGTGAAATCTACCGTTCCCCCCAATTCCTACCTGGTGTTTCATTCCGATGATCCATTTGCTCTTTTTTGGCTTCGGGTGGGAGTTGGATAGATGTTCTTCTCTCAACTCTCATAATCTCAAAATTCATACTTTCATACTCTCATACTCTCATACTCTCATACTCTCATACCCTCAGCTCTTATTCACGTGGCCTCTTATTCGTGTGGCCTCATTAAGGGCTTGATGATTACATTTTGATGTTACGTTTTTCTTTCTGATTGATTCCTTGTTTAGGGTGGGGTGAGCTACGTTTTTCAGACGTTATCATCTCCTCACAACATTGAATAGGGGATAAGTGCTTTATCAGCAGAAGGGCAACTCTTCCCCTGTGTGAGGGGAAGTAATCAACGCGTCTCCTCTTTTCCGAGATACATGTGAGTTTCGCATATATGCTGATTGGCTTCATTCACTGCTGTATAGATCTTACACATAGGACTCCTGTACTTGGGGATCGACCCTTGGTTGATTGACAGGATTGGGCTTGGGGCCTCGCTTGATATGGAGAAACCGTAGTATAGGAATATAGGGTTTTCCCCTCTTGCACACAGATCACATCAGGATTAGGGTTTCGTCTTCTGGTGTGATCAACAGAATTGGGCATGATGCCTTGCTCGCCATGGACATGGTTTGTTTGATGCTTTGATTGATGAACAAGTACTGATAGTACCAGATACACAGTAGGACATAGACAATGGGAGGATAGTTTTTTAACCCCATGGGACATGGATAGAATCTATAGATTGATGAAAAAATACACAGTAGCACACAGGGATGCCGGACCCGATCTCCAGCAGGAACACTTACAACATTCACATCATTGCACAGGGACGCTGGACCCGATTTCCAGCAGATACATTCACATCATCGTATAGGGACGCTGGACCCGATTTCCAGCAGGTGTAGCTCCCCACCAATAGATGGAGCCTTCGGCGCCAGGACCTACTTACCGAGGATGCTCTTATCACCTTGTTAAGTAGGTTYTTTTTTTTTTTTTTTTTTTTTTTTTTAAACACACGCGCTCCATCTATTGGTGGGGAGCAGCACCTGCTGGAAACCGGGTCCAGCGTCCCATAGATACAACCATATCCTCTCAAATTGGCACGATCTGGGAACGGGGCCCAGTGTCCCTTGAGTACGTTCAGAAAAACCATCAGAAAATTTCATGACAATGAAACTAAGGGTATACTGAGGTTACTTCAGAGCTTTTTTGTAAGGAACACTCAGAGATAAACAAAAACCAGAAGAAGACTCGGGAATCCACCAACAGTCCTCCTCACCCCACTCCGGCAAGACTTACCAGCAAAGCCATCATCTCTACTGCTGCTATGCCCTATTTCTGTCCTACCAGCTAGCCCCTTCACTAGCAGGATGCGTGATACCTTTCTCTCTCGATCCCTTACCTTCCCGTTACTCAGAAAAGGTACGGGAATAGACTGCAAAAGTCCTAAAAAAGCCCCCAATCCCTCAAAATCTCTAACAGATCCTTCCAAGGATCTCCAACACTGTCGTATTCCCTGCCGAGGTTCCAGGCCTCACACCCCCCATCCTGCTGGGTTACAGGGCAACACAACTCACCCCAGCTCCGGCCAGCGTCGTCTTAGCACCAACCCTTGCAATGAACATGAGTATAATACTAGGAAAAATAGTCCAAATGATTTCTATAGTGGTTCCATGAACAATTCTCTCTGGAATTGGGTTTTTCTTATAGTGAAAATGCCATAAAACACGAACCAACATCCATAACACGAAGATCAGAATCACCATCAAGAAAGGTTGTCCCGTGGGATGCCCCCCCAAAGCACCCCCAGATCTCTCTACCAGGCCTCATGCCCCTGAATCAACAGGTTACAGGGCAACACCCCAGCACCGGCCAGCGTCGTTCTGGCGTCGAACAGCCTTAGGTCACCGAGTATTACAGCCTTGAAACTACCTAGAAGAGATTGCCAGGAAACCCCAGGATCCAGAAGACTTTTTAAGGATGGAACAGACTACCCCCTTTTTTTGAGAATTGGATTTAACTACGTAAAGATTCGTAATTTGAAAACATAAAAAAGGCCTGGCGGGTCCTAGAATGCTCTTGGAATCCCTAATGCTCCTTCCGAGGCCTTTCAACACTGTCTTACTCCCTGCCGAGCTCTTCCAGGTCGCACACCCCACATCCTGCTAGGTTACAGGGTGACACAACTCACCCCARCTCCGACCAGCGTCGTCCCAGCAGCAACCCTTAGCTGTTCCGTAGGATGCCCACCCCTAAGCATCCCCAGATCTCTCTACCAGGCCTCATGCTCCTGCATCACAGGTCACAGGGTAACACCCCAGCTCCGGCCAGCGTCGTTCTGGCATCGAGCAGCCACAAGTCCCTGAGTATAACAGCATCAAAAACCACCTGAGAAAAGTTGTTAGGGATCCCGAGAGCCCAAAAGCATTCTTAAGACCCCCGAACAGCCATCTGTAAAAAGAAAAAAAAAGAAGGGGGGGAGGTCAAAACTAAATACCAACCATCCTAAAGTCCCCCCCTCAACAAAGGAGCCGTCGGTCTCGGCTTTCGGTCCTCGAAGCAGAGCACACTTGGTCTCATACCCCCTTCTGCATGGGTAACAGGGCACCGCAACCTTCCCCAGTACCGACCAACCTAGTTCCTATCGGATAGGAAGTGCCTTCCTCCCTCGGCAATTCCCATAGCAACAAACCCCTACACAGGTTACAGGGTCAGAACCCCGGCGCCGCTTGTGTTGGACGATCTGGTTATGCCTTCCACCCTCGGCATAATTCCATGGGCCTCAAGCTCCCCCCTGGGTCACAGAGCCAAGCTCCAGCACCGGCCCATGTCATCCCAGCCTCGTCCTCCTGACCTACTCACCTTCCCCGACATCCATCCTCTGATTGAAGGCCACCTTTCCTCCTCCCATCCTCCCCTTTTTAATTCCCCCCCTCCTTCCTTTATCAAAATCAAAATTATCTGAGTTTATAGAACTTCTATAGGAATTTATTGGAAGAATCTTTTCAGAAATTTCTTAGAAGCTTTTATAGGAAAATATTTCGTTTATAGAACTTCTATAGGAATTTATTTGAAGAATCTTTTCGGAAATTTCTTAGAAGCTTTAATAGGAAAATATTTCGAAAATATTTTTAGAAGCTTTTGTAGGAAAATATTCCGAGAAGCAGAAGTTTTTTGAAGCTTTTATTCGGAAAATATTTCGAGTAGTAGGTTTCATGTACGTGAAGTTAAAAAAGACCAAAAAAATAAAAAAAGAAACCGAGGATTGGTTGTGACCTATTTCTCCTATGCTGTTCACCAGGCGAATGTCCTTCACAGTTTCACATATAATTGTTATTGTCAAATTTGAAATTTCTGGCAGAGGTTAGCAATTTTCTGTTTGTCAGCCTTTTTGTGCACACGAGTCACTGTAGCAGCATTGCGTTTTGCCCCTCCCGCCCCCCCTCCCCCCCAAGGTTCAAAAACTAAACGGTGATACGTTGTTCTCGTACTAACAAAGGGCCTCGTTCCACACCACTTACAAATCCTTACATTGTTTTTTTTTTTTTTTTTTAAATCAGATGGCTCCATTCTATTGGTGGGGAGCTGCACCTGCTGGGACTTACATTGTAAGGGTGCCCTAACTGGGCCAGGGGCCTGGACCCATTCGCGAAGTATTCTACGACTTTGTTCAGGATTTCGATCACGTGTGGCCTCGAGTCCTCGAGTGACACAGTACGGCCGTCGAATAGATAGGATCTCGACAGCCTGGTTCCAAGCGGGGACTGTAAAGATGCCCACCTCCCGTCCAATGAGATGCGTCGAAAAAGAAAAAAAAAAACAAAGTTGGACTAACTTGGATATGATAGCTCGTGGCTTTGCGTGGGCGGGAAGTCTGGATTTTATGGGCTCTAAAGGGGGGGGTTGATTTCCAGACTTCGTTTTTTTTTTTTTTTGGCTCTGAGAAATAAAACTTGAAATGTGAAATTCAGATATAGTGGTTCCGCGTCTTTCGGATGGCTTGTTAGAGACATCATGAGATACATGGGGATGAATGTATCCCTATAGCCATTACTTGTTCATCCTCGTGGCTGTGTTCGTGGACACATTTTATTGCCACGGTACATCACTATGAAGACTTACGTGAAGGAGATCGTACCAACCCATGAATTCGGGTGCACAGCTGTTCTTCATACTTTTATGTGCTATTTCAATTCATTTTAAATCAGAAAAGATCCATTCATGCAAATAAAAAATCACTCTGTATTTTCCAGAAAACCATAAAATTGCGTTACACATCGTAGAATACTTCGCTAGTGGGTCCAGGCCCCAGGGTGATGAATTTACCCTAACTTCTTTTTCGTTCCACGAAAACGGAAAGAAGTTGAGATGGGAGCGCTACGGTCGTGAGCGCATGGGGAACGAACCGGCCAGCGGGCGTGGCGGTCTTGCTACCCAAGACCTCAAAGTTGACGAGGACGACAGGAGATGTTGACGTCATCGCAGCGTGGAAGGTAGGTTGACCCAACGGGTATGGTGGAGCCGCGGCGACGCGGGCAGGGTAGGAATACCCTATAGTCAACGAGCGAACGGTGTCCTTGCGAGTGGAGCGCTGCGAATAACACAAGGTGATCATGAGGACGATACCAAGAAGATAATGAAATCAGATTTTCAACACACGATGGCTTCTGCAGAGCGGGGGGGTCTCGAGGCGGACTGCTGGCTCTCTAGGTTGAAGGAATGTTGGGAAAAACTTCGGGCTACGGTGGTCCAACTCTCATCCCACCCCCTGTTTGGTCTTGAGGTTGAAGGGGGAGCAAACTCTGTAACCGGATGGGTGGAGGCCATAGTGCAGCGCATGTTGGAAATCATCGAGCCTTTTGAAGAGGCGCCTGCCATGGAGATAGATGCCTATATTGACGGGCACCGAGCAAACGATTTATGGAGCAATTGTCTTCAACTTCAGGCCGAAGCACGTGCGTGGGGTGTGGAGGTAATTAGGCGCTCACAGGCAGCAGGATTTTCAACTTCGCCACTATTACCAGCAGTATCGTCGACGGTATCAACAACAAAATCAACGACAACATCATCAACAACATTAACAACAGCATCAATAACAACATCAAAGTGGGTGGCATTTTGTCCCTTCATTCATCAAGTCTGGCTGGTGTTTTGAAAGTGCTTGGGATAACTTGCCCTGTGTTTCCAATTGGCTATAGCCTGTGGAATGGATTTGCCTTGCTGCAAGGTTATCTGCTTCAATCCGATTGTCTGGTCTCGATTGATCTCGTTGATCTCATAGATATTGTATTATTGATCTATTACGAATGAGTGATTTCCCCGTGTTACTGTGGACCGGGGAACCTACCCCTTGCGGGAACTATGACTATCACACAACTTGTATGCTGAATTCTTCCTTTCTTCACTTGCTTTAAGTTTATTTCGGGGCTCGTTCGACACTACTTGGGGCGTCCTCGGCCTTGGGGGGTTTCAAGGAAATTCCCGTCGTTGTTCCACCTGTCCTTGGGGACATCGCCCGAGGACATTTCCTTCAAACAACGTCAGACAAGAAAAAAGAAAAGAAAAAAAAAAATCAAATGTGTTTGAGGCCTTCAGCCAGTAGGGTGCCGCCACGATCCAGATTCTCGGTTGTAACGTCTCTCTACCCATGTGCCCTCTCCTCTCCGTGAAACGCGGATTCCTTTTGCCCATGAGGTCCCTTGGCCAAAAGGAAGAAATGGCTGGGGAATCCTTGGAGCCTAAGGAATTTCCTTCGGAGTGTTTTCACTTTTTTTTTTCCGACTGCATCCTCGAGGATAGGTGGAATGAACAATTCCTCGGGGACTTTATGTAACGAACTATCTTTTGTAATCGCGCGACCTCCTGCGCGAGGCTATTGTGGGGAAACAGGATGGCTTTGATGGTTGACGGGCGTGAGCGGGGATCGGTGGGGCAAGTTGTGTGGATTCCCTCGCCTCTTTTTCGTTTTTCGTGGGAGATCGTCGAGCCGGTGTCGGGAAAGTCCCGCACCGACCATCAAGTGACCGCGTCGTAGCAAGCGCGAGAAATAACGATTGTCATAGCTCCTTTCTTGTTCTGCTGTGCGCACTAGGAATTTTGGCGCGATTAGCGCGCGAGAATTGTCGTTTTTGAAATTCGAACTAAGGTCGAGCCCCCACAGGCTCTCGGAATTATTGTTTTTTTTTGGAATTTTCTCTTGCAATTAGAATTTAGACTAGGGATTTAGGCACCTTGCAATTTGGCGGCACGACTCTTCTTGCTCGCACGCACCGTGCCCCGCCAGGGTCTGGGCCCTGATTCCATCCGCGCCATAATCCTGTGTGTAACTGTAGTTTTTGGCGGGTGCAATCGCTGTTGTAATCTTCTTGTCCTTGATGGCCTTTGTGTTTCTCTCTTTCCTGCCTCGTCTTCACACTCTCTTCCTCTGTTCCCAGTGGCTCCCACATTTGCATGTCCGGATCGATGCGCGGAGAGTGGCTTCGTTCTCCGCGCCGCGGCCTGGACATGCAGACGTAGGCACTCCCTCTTTTCTCTTTCTCATCACTTGGTGCAAATCCCGTGTCCCTCGCGCAAGCATGCATGCTATAAATTTCGCAAGCGCAATTAGTTCCCTCTCTAAGAACCTCGAGGTTAGCGCGATCAGTGAGGGTCGGCTAACGAGCAAGTTTTGGAAGGTGAGTGAGCATGAGAGTTGGGCGATCCGACGAGCTGGTGCTGAGTGCGCGGGGTTGACGTGTGGTCGCGACGGACTGCGGTACGTGGGCGAACCTGGCTTGCACACTCAAGTCAAACGGAGTGACAATTCTTTGTGGCTTTGGAGATGTGGGGCGACGGGCTACCCGCATTGAGAGAAGAGAGAGAGAGAGAGAGAGAGAGAGAGAGAGAGAGAGA
>BFEA01000503.1:261103-279977 GCA_003427395.1 Chara braunii | reverse complement strand
AGAGAGAGAGAGAGAGAGAGAGAGAGAGAGAGAGAGAGAGAGAGAGAGAGAGAGAGAGAGAGAGAGAGAGAGACGGGGATATGGTGGAACAATGTCTTCTTCTCCCTACCTTCTATGTAAAGTTTTGATTCCAACGTTGGTCAATTTTGTTGCTGCACTTTCGGATTTCTTGTGTAAATCATCTCGGACTATCTGCTTTGGGTGTATGTATGCATGAGGATGAATGAATGCACGTCCCTTTTCCTTTTTGTTGTTTCTAATCTCCAATTTTCTGTCCAACCCCTTGTTTTTGAGTCGCGCATGATTGCGAGGATCCCAGGGTGCGTTGTTTTTTTTGGATGCCCAAAACTAACTCTGCCCTTTTTTTTGGTATGAGCATGAATGCAATGATTGGGTCTGTCTGAGATTTGGATAACAGTTGCACGGAAGGTCCGCAAGCATATAGGACGAACCGACACGCAAGTAAATCATTGGTAACCTACTCATACTCGGTCTTTGAACCGATCGACCGACTGATGCGCACGCATGTGTAAGGCAGCCGCCCATGGAGGTGACCTGCAGCCTACGCGCGCGCGTGCAAGAGCCAACCCGATCCCACTCGTCGAAGATGCCTGCGCTAAACTCTGCTAATTAGGATATGGCGATCGAAACTCCCTTTTGGATTACCGACTGTGAGAGCCTGAGAGATCCAGAATACCGAGCGCATTGGGAAAGGGAAAAAAGTCAGACGGCAACAAGTCAGACGGCAACAAGCCAGACGGCAACGAAACTCACGGAATCTTGAGTACCCCTGCCGAACTGGAAACGAGCAACTGTGCAGAGGCGATTTCCAGTTGGCCGTAGATCGGGACTCACGGATCCCGGATTATCCCGACAGTCGAAGGCAACATTACCTTCTAACCCCAGGCTTCGTGGCCATCACCACTAGTTTCCCTCCCTATTACGTCGTCCTCCCGTATCACCAACTACTCGTCGTCCCCTGGGAGTCCATAGCCTGGTTCTGGCCCCGACCGCCGTGCTCAGAGTGTCAGCAGCACGACGAGTACCGTCCGGCGGGGATCACTCGACGAGCCCATCCCGAGACGGAACAACGGGAGAGCAGCTCATCCTCCTCAGCCCCGGAGACCTACGCCGGCCGACAGCGGTACGAGCATTCCCACCAGGATACCCGCGGCGCCCCACCCGACCATACGCGGATCAGGCCGCGAGATCGGCCATCACCCCAACTCTGAGCCGAAAGGGACGCTTGCACATCTATCCTTGGAACTTGACACAGGAAATTCCAGTTCTGACCTGGAACTCCACCCCCACTTTCCTAAAATCCTTGGCACACCCCTTTTTGCACTTCCAGGCCCACTAACACTCCGAAAACAGGAAGTCGCGCTGGGCGTGAGGTTAGGGCGTAACATTTACGCGCCCGAGGAGTGTCGAACGAGCCCCTTCATCTAAAGGATCGTGTTAACTGTTGGGCATATCCACTTAGGGTTTTGACTGAGACCCAGGATGTGCTCGACTTACTTTTGCCCTGCTATAATCCCCCCGCCGTGTTTTTGATTTGCAGGGTTTGATCATTGGCGGTTTGCTATAGTAGGGCAGAATTTGATTGTCTTTTTTTTTTTTTTTTTTTTTTNTTTTTTTTTTTTTTTTTTTTTTTTTATGGGACCAGTGCCCAAGGCTCCAATTATGAATTTGATTACAACATTTAACCACACGCCTCTTCCCAGTAGGGCTGGAAGAGCCTCAGCCACTGCTCCCCTGGATACAGCTTCCCTGCATAACTCGAATATAGAATAATCACAAGGCATTGATTGCTTCCTCAGTGAGGAAGGATTAACCCCGCTTTGTGCTGAATCAAGCTCTGCCCTACTCGCTCCTCAACTATCCACTACACCTCTGTACAGTGAGGAGTAGGGAGATTCAAATAAGGCAAAGAGATTAATAACAGGGCAAGCTATGGAACTGGGTTAATCCTTCCGTTCAGGGGAAGCAATCAATGCTCAGTGACCATGCTCTATTCTTGTTGACTAGGGAAGCTGTCTCTGCGGGAGCAGTGGCCGAGGCTCTTCCAGCCCTAATGGGAAGAGGTGTGTGTTTGCGTTGTATTTCAATTCGTAATTTGAGCCTTGGGCACTGGGCCCCCATGTTAAAAAAAAAAAGAAAAAAAGGAAGACCCTTCACTTACCCGCCCTTACATCTCAGGTGAGGAGGGCTGGGTGTCAGGACCTCGTCCTGTCGGGCAATCCGTAGGGTTCCACCCTCACATGTCAAGTCACCTCCTGGGGCTCCCTAGAGATTTCCGTCGTTTTGCCTGGGGCGCCCTCATTTCTTAGGGGCAGACCCTAAAAGCCGAAAATGTGGAAACATTCTGGACTCCGTTTTTTTCGTCATTAGGGTGTGGTGGAACGATGATTTTGTAAGAATCATTACATTTGTAGTGGTGTCGAACGAGGCCCAAACTGCGAGTATTCTGGTATTCTGTTTTTTTGGGGACCGGGATTGGCCAAAACTGAAAGCATTGGCATGTTTTCTTCTCTTTCACCCTGTGCCGTGCGAGGCTCCTACCTTCTTCCCGCGAATACAACGTATGGTCATTATAGCTGTATTTAGGGTATCTTTTCGGTCTAAATACAGCTATGGTCATTATAGCTGTATTAGGGTATCTTTTCGGTCTAAATACAGCTATAATGACTGTACGTTGTATTCGGGGGACAAAGGTAGCCATCAATGGAAGTGATGCATCGCCATCTGCCACACATGATTGAAAATGGAGCGCCGACCGTTTAAAATGGCGCTAGTGGGACAAAGTCCCAGTGGCCAAGTCCCGCATGCACAGTTAAGCTGAGCTAGCTCAAAGGTACAATGGTGTAAAAAGTCGTTAAAAAGTCAGGAAAAAAAGGAAAATTTAACAGTTTGCATCCAGAGGTCTGACTTTCCGTAGGTTTTGTGGGAAAACAGAAAACGGTGCTGCTAGCTGGTCCGCTGCAAAAAGACTAGAAGGACCACGGTATACATAAATCCCCTCAGTAGCGACGTATCCAGCCACACCCGAGAGCAGCATACATAACAAAATCCCGTGGATACACTGCACCTGTATCCCCGGCTGTTTGGGCCTTGCTCCACTACTAGGCTCCATCAATACAGGAAAACCGAGTAAATCAGAGAAATCAGAAGGAAAAACAGGAAGGTATCTGGAAACGTATGTGGAAAACGCCTGCCAGCATTGATTACTCTCTGTCGAAACACTTTCACTTTTTTTTTTTTTCTTGCTAAGTTGCTATATTCTTCTCTCAATTTCACCTCACACTACCTAACTACCACTACTCTTATCCCCCCCTTCAACCACTGAGAAAAAAAACAAGGAGAGAAAAAAACTGACAGCTGCATGCCAACTCTCATCCGACTCTTGAAAATAGAGAGATGGGGAGAGGGCTCTCGATTTTCCAGAGTGCGCTGGCGGAGGAATCTCAAACTGTCGAGAGTACTACCGATGGGATAGTTCTGACGACTCTTGATTGGTTTTCGAGAGCTTCCCATCTAGAGAGTAGTGGAGATGCCCACCACCCTCAAAATATGCGAAATCGAGAGTAGTGGAGGGAAGCCCTTTGTTCGCAACTCCTTTGGGGGCTAGATCTCAGCACACACGGCGAATTTGAGTAACTGCTGAATGGAAACGAAGATCACGGAACACGGCTAGCTGTCAGACAATGATGACGCCATGCACGTGCCCTTCTCTTTTCCAATTTTTAGATAGCCTTGAAAACTACTTTCTGTCACGGGAACCTGTTCTTTCTTCTCTCAATTTCACTTCACTATCTACCTACCACTACTCCTAAGCCTATACAGCAGACCTCTGCAAGCATACCTACCTCTCACAATAAACGGGATGCATGTTGCCCACCTGTGACGATCCCTTTTCTGATGCGCGCGATTATCTGCGCCAGTGGCTTTGGGCTCTTAAGAGGCCTGCATATGAATGAAGGGAGTAATTGCACAAGTGCCCCCAATATTCTTTTCGTGTTTTTTTTTTTTGAAGACCAAGGCCGATTACGGGAGTCAGGACACCCACGGCCTACTGCTCCAGGTAATCACTGTGTACACAGTGACCGACCTCTACAACACCATGGACTTGAATAAAAAAAAAACAAAAAAAAAAAAACGCCGTAGCAAGCACGAGAAAGACAATGACGGGAGCAGCCCCCGCATGTTTTCTCGTGAACACGGTTCTGGCTGCTACGGGGTTCCCCGTATGCCTACAATTAGGAGTAGTGGTAGGTAGGTTGTGTGAGGTGAAATTGATAGAAGAATATAGCTTTAAAAAAAAGAAAAAAGAAAGACAATGACGTGGCCCTTTTCTTGTTGCTTTTCTATTGGAAACTCGGGGTAGAGAATTTTTGGCGACATCATCGCGCGGGGCCAACGTTTTGAATTTTGAATTCTTGGAGAATCACGCAGACAACAGCGCAGGTAATCAGCTTTTCTTCGGAATTAGGACTTCAATTAGAATAGGATTTTGGGCACGCTGTATTTTGGCTGGACACAGCAGTAACTGCACACTGCTTCTTGCTCGCGCGCGCATTGCTACGCTCAATCCCAGTCTCAACTGTCTTCTTTCTCTTCTGTTTTTTTTTAGGGGGGACAAATGCTCCAATCTATTCGTGGGGAGAAGCACGTGCTGGGAACCGGGCCCAGCGTCCCATATAGAGTAACACAAGTCATTTGAGATACCGGGGCCATTACCCGGCTTAGGCTGAGAATCAATCTGAGAACTATTGAGAACTATTGAAGAAATTCAAGAGAATTAAAAAGAGGTTGAAAAACTATGAATGACTACTGACCTCTTTTCAAATGCTCAGAACCCCTAGACTCCCAAACAAAACTTCCTAAAACTGTCCAACACTGGGGCTCGTTCGACAATCCTCGGGCGCCTAAAGTCCCCGAGGAATTGTTCGTTCCACTTATCCTCGGGGGTGCAGTCGGAAAAAAAAAAGTGAAAACACTCCGAAGGAAATCCCTCGGGCTCCGAGGATTCCCCAGCCATTTCTCCCTTTTGCCCAAGGGACCTCACGAGGTCCCTTGGGCAAAAGGAATCCGCGTTTCACGGAGAGGAGCGGGCACACGCGTAGAGAGACGTTACAACCGAGAATCTGGATCGTGGGGGCATCCTATTGGCTGAAGGCCTTAAGCACATTTGTTTTTTTTCTTTTTTCTTTTTTTCTTTTCTGACATCGCTCCAAGGAAACGTCCTCGGGCGACGTCCCCGAGGACAGGTGGAACGAAGGGCCCAAATTTCCTTTCGACTAAAGGGAATTTTTCCTCGGGCTCCGAGGACGCCCCAAGGAGTGTCGAACGAGCCCTACTGTCTTATTCCCTGTCGGGCTCTCCCAGGCCTCACACTCCCACTCGGCTAGGTTACAGAGCAACATGACTCGCCCCAGCTCCGGCCAGCGTCGTCCCAACAGCAACCCTTGGTTGTCCCTTGGAATGCCCACCCCAAAGCATCCCCAGATTTCTCTACCAGGCCTCACGCTCCTGCAGTCAGCAGGTTACAGGGCAACACCCCAGTACCGGCCAGCGTCGTTCTGGCATCGAATAACCGCAAATCCATGAATGTACCAATATCAAACAGCCTAAAGCGAGTTGCTAGAAGTCCCCAGAATCCTAAAGCATTCTCTTTTTTTTTTAGAGCATATACAGAAAAAAAAATTGAGATACCGGGACTTCAACCCGGCTTTGTCTGAAGAATAAGATCATGAACAATTACTAGCCTTCTCGTTGAAGAGGAGTTTTAGAAGCAAAAATCGCCATCACAAAGGTCCTATAAATGCTCAAAACCCTCGGAATCCCTAGCAAATCCTTCTAAAAGTCTCCAACACTATCTTACTCCCTGCCGAGCTCTTCCAGATCTCACACCCCCACCCGCTCGGGTTACAGGGCAACATGACTCACCCCAGCTCCGACCAGCATCGTCCCAGCAGTAACCCTTAGTTGTCCCTTGAAAAATGCCCACCCCAAAGCATTCCTAGATCTCTCTACCAGGCCTCACACTCCTGCATCAGCAGGTTACAGGGCAACACCCCAGTACCGGCCAGCATCATTCTGGCATCGGGCAGACGCAGATCACTGAGTATAATAGTAATGAAGCCTCCTAAACTGAGTTGCTAGGGGTCCCCAAAATCACAAATCATTCATAAGACCACGTTTTTCTAAGATTTCATCATGGAAATATTTGGACCGAAAACCACCTTCCTTTGGCGACTATCAGCAGCTCAACCCTATCCGCCTCTCTCCTATACCCCGATACCCAATCTCTACCAGGTCTCCCACCCCCAACTGCTAGGTTACAGAGCGGCACGACCCACTCCAGAAATCCCCCCACCTGCTAGGTTACAGGGCAAAGCGACCCGCCCCGGCTCCGGCCAGCATCGACCAAGTATCAGTTCGCCAATGGACACTAGAGTGCCTTCCACCCTCGACAACTTCCCAGATCTCTCTACCAGGTCTCATGTTCCCGTACCGCTCGGGTTACAGGGTAGCGCGACCAAGCCCCAGCACCGACCAGGATCGTTCTGACCTCGTCCATTCGCAAACCACTGGGACCAAAGACATCATCCCTTTTTCTGCTAAGTCCTTGCCGCACACATGCATGTGCCTAGTTTCTCCCCTTCTCATTGCCCCAAGCGATGGATGCCAATATCAATCTGTGGAGAGTGGCTAAGGCCGAAGCGATGGATGCCAAAGTCCCCCATGCAGCGGCCCAGGCATGCTGATCGTAGGCACTCCCTATCTTCCCCATTTCCACTTCTGTGTAATCCCGGGTATTGCGCGCATGCATTTCTCTGCTATAAATTCTGTAAGCGCGACATAGGAGAATGTTTTTCTACCGTGGTACAGCATGCTGAAAGGGTCCACTAAGTCGTGGCTTGTCATGACTTTGGGTCAAGAGCGGCATTCCAGTCTCCTGCTATAATGCTTTTATCGTTTAAAAATAATAAAATGAAAAGCATCTCTACAGTGTGGATTTTATGGATTTTTTCAAGTTGAAAGAGGTGTTACTAGCTGACCCACTGTTAATACAAAGTCTTTTCTTTCTTGTGGAAGAGGTGCGTAAATGTTGACAAGTCTGAATACCTCATCTTTCCATTTTAGGTCCATCCAGCACCATCTTCCCGTATCATTGTTCACTTCCATCCTTTGCATTGAGCCTGCCAAGTAAAATCGTGATGACTTTGTAAGCAGAGTAGTCGTGCCATTAGTGCATGAATTGTTATCTGAAGCCCAGATCTCATCCTTCACCCCTCCTAGTCTTTTTTTTTTTTTTTCCTGCTTCTTTTTTTTATTTTTCTATTTATTTTTTGTACCAGTCTTGCTGCTAGGGAGGGTGACACGAGCCCCCCTCCCCCCCTCCCTTTCTTGTGAAGAATCTCTTGATTTTTTTGTGATCTTCTGAGTTGGTCAGGTGTGTCTGATGAAGCAAAATGATGTCTGCTGGTTTGTTTAGGTAGTCCTTCAGTCCTTCAATTATGTCATTTAGTTTGTCTTCTTCGGTGATGATGTTGGCCAGGCCATTAACGTTCCAGCTGCGAATTATGATGCCTTGGTTTTCCAGTTCACCGTCAAGCTTTTCGCATTCACTTCCTTTCTCAACAGGTCAACGGTTAAAGCCTGTTTCTGGCTTTTTTTCCTTTCTTTTTTTGTTTCGTTGGGAGAACCCTTGTTTAAGGCCTCTTTCCCGGTGGTGGTAAGTAAGAGAACCACCGGAATTGAGGCTTTGCCTGTCGGGCTGCTCCATCTATTGTTGGGGAATGTCACCTGCTGGAAATCGGGTCCAGTGTCCCTTAGGAACATCATCTCAGCACTGAGTTTGTTCAGTTCAGGCTTTGGTTCAGTTTTTCCTTCGCTTCCCCCTCTTTGACGCTGATGAATGCTTCAATTCTGGCCCTAATTTCTGCAGGTTCCTTTCCAAATTCAGCTTCTTAATTCTGCAGGTTCCTTTCCATATTCAGCTTCTACCTGTTCCCGGACCAAATCCAGGTCCCAGAGCAGATCCTCTCTCGCCTTCCCCTCCCTCATTATGTGGGAATCATTGAGGGGGACTGCCATAATTATTGCTGGGTATCCTGTCTCCTTGCCTGTGACCTTTTTTTGCCACCTGCTGTCTGCAGGTGGGAAAAGTCCGTTTTTTTTGTTGCTACTTCCTTGCCTGCAAACAGTGCAAAGTGCCAAACCTACTCTGGCTCGACCCAACCGTCATAGGTTGGGTCTATAATGAGCAAGGTGCTCGGGGCGTCTTCTACTTCAACCAGCATACTGGGCTGAAGCTTCTTGTCTCTTTAGTTCTTCGGGAACTTTGGACATGCAGGATCATCCCCCCCATGCCCCCTCTCTCTGCATCTGAAGCACATGGGGAACAATTTCGTCCAAATAGCGATGTACAACGTCCGATCTTGGATCTCAAACCTTTCAGAGTTATACTACGAACTGCTGGACATTTTGGCACACGCAAAGGCAGCACATTCGGCAGGAAATAGACCGGTTTAATAACGGTCTGTTCTATTTGGGTCGAAAATGCCAAGAATATTCCAAACTTTTAGCAGCCAGGAAGCATCAGCACGAGATGGAAAATCACCAACAACTGTAGCAACTTGAGCACCAGGATTGGTCTAATGGCTCACACAGTGTCTAGCACACACAACCAAAAGAGTATTCAGAGATGCGGGTGCTGCAACAGCGACTCCAGACCTTTGCCACACAATGTTGGGAGGGCACACATATAAGAGGACGACTGACACGACATCAAACGGGAGGAACAATGGATAAAAAATTATTCAGCATAGCCCGTGTACGCTCGCGCAGAACAACCATAGAAGAGCTTTATGATCCACAGACTGGACACCAAGATATTGTCACCTCCTTCCCCCATTGCATGCAGATAGCAAGGTCCTTCTTCAAGAACCTGTTTACTTCAAGGTGCAGCCGGCGGGAGAGGGGCGTTAGGGAGAAAGAAATTGAGGACTTTCTGAAACCATTGAAGGCCGCCCTGACGGTCCAGCAGAAAACAGATCTGGATCATCCCTTGTCCAAGGAGGAAATATGGACGGCAATGATGCAGATGGGTGAAGAGAAGACGTCGGGTATAGATGGGCTCCCTAAGGAGTTCTGAAAGTTCTACCGTCATGTGTGGAAACAGGGCGAATGAGGGAGTTAGTGGGGCAAGGCATTCTCACCTGGTTGCACAAAAAGGGGGATATGATGGATATAACTTATAAGGAACTACTGGGCGATAACTTTGCTTACAGTTGTTTATAAATTGCTAGCGAAAGCCCTGGTGAACCGTCTAATCCCGGCCTTGGACGATATTATCCACCCGACACTAACCCGGTTTGCCAAAGGGCGCAAGATCTAGGACAACATCCTATTAGTTAATGAACTTTTCAAAATAACAAGACAAGCAGAATGCAGCCGTGGTCTTCATTGACTTCAAAAAAGCTTACGACCACGTGGACTGGCTATTTCTTGACAGATGTATGAAAAAAATGAACATCGGGCCTGTTTTTTCAGATGCTGCACCGAAATACTGCATCATAATGCCACCATGAGTGTCCAAGTTAATGCATCAGACGCTGCAACGGTTGGTCCGCCAGAGGGACCCTCTGGCACCCTTCCTATTTATAATTGTGATGGAGGCGTTGGCAACGAACCTCCACGCCAACAAGGACATGAGGAAGTTGCAGATCTCAGCCATCCTCGAAGATGCGATTCCCGTCTGTTTGATGTTCGCAGACGATCTGACACTCATGGTGGATGTCACCGCAATAAACATGAAAGACATTAGGTGACTATTCGACTGGTTCACAGCGGTCAGCGGTCTCAGACATGACCATTAACTGGGGGAACAAAACCTTGGACTGGTGGATCCACCATCAAAGGGTGCGGCCCCCGAAGTTGCCACGAGTCAGGTGGCTCCCGGAAGCGGCCCCGGTCAGGTATTGGGAATTATGTTGACGACATTAGGTAAGCCTGCATCGACTAATGAGTGGATCCTTAAGCCCTCTTTAAAAAATTCGCTCACTGGAAAAATCAACACACCTCCCTAATCGGTAGGGTGCTGGCGATCAACAGCGCAGTGTTGGCGACCCTTTGGTATAACTCTGCAATTTGGGCAATCAGTAAGGAGGGCGTTCGATCGCTAAAGCGACAGTTATCGGCCCTGCTGTGGAGAGGCAATGGTGAGCTCTCGAACATTATTAGCAGGGTGACCTGGTCATCGTTAATCCAACCTCACTCAGCACCTCCCATGGTATGCCCTTATGCTAGAATAGATAGCTAAATTGGCCCACAAACACCATAGCGCATCAACCCATTGACCTGACTGGAAGACTGTTTCTGGACTGTACCACGGCGCCCTCGAGCTCCGCAAGGACTTGGCCAGGGACAACTTTTGGGCCCGAGTCCTGAGGGCCTGGCGCCAACTCCCGCTGCCCGACAAACCCCCATTGACTAGGTGGAAGGAAGTGATGCGTCAACCCCTTGGAGTGGTGCGGCAAGGTGTATTGAAGCTCAGACACCCCGTGGAGTAGCTGGATAAAAAAAGGCATAACCAGAATTAAAGGACAATTGGGACTCAGGAAGTGGGACTGGAAAATAGTGCTGCAACTGAGGGCCATACTAAAACATTGCCACAATGTTGAAGAGAACACTGAATTCTTTATCTTTGCTATCCCCCTAAATTGGGCGTGCGTCCTGCACAAAGGGCCGCGACTGGGAGAAGGAGACCGAGTAGCTGCCTCGGGTGACCCGAAAAGTGTAGGAAATGTGGTGGAGGCACGCGAAGATGAAACGTTGGTTAACCTCTTCCACATAAGCAAGGTTAATTTGCTCAATCGGTACACCACAGAGGTGATGAGATGGTGGAGGAGTGTGGACCTGCACAAGAGCCGTGTGCTGCGGGATAAGGATGTATGGATCGCATACCAGCCAAATACCCCCGTGGCATAGCTTCCCTTTGACCCCGAGGAGTGGTAGTGGACCGCTACATGAAAATTCAGGTCGGGGGAGAATGTAAAGTTGTATACCTTAACCGTGAAGCCTACCAACCGTCTGCTGCGACCAATGGTGAACATAAAAGAAACTGTAAAAACCCGATGGAGGTCTCATTTGAACGTAGGGATTGAGACGATCCACGCCATCCGATGGTTCACCACCACAAGGTCTAGGCCAACAAAGATGGCCTCGTTGCAGTGGCAGATAGAGCATCGCTGCCTGCCCACCAACGACTGGCCAATAGATCGTACTTACCTAGAGCAGAAGGGGCGGGCGTTACCATGGTGTAAATCGTGTCTCACTGCCTTCCACCCCCGTAGGATTCTGGAAACCATAGAGAAACATATTCATGCAGCGCCCGGGGGCTGTCCTCACATGGCGATGGTGGGATAGGATCTGGACCCTGTTAAGCACTGGGTCCACCTGGCCATGGGATTGGAGGGCCATATTATGCGAGGCGTGGACCTTCCCCACGGACAACACTTTTGAAAACAAGATGTTTAAGATAGGGAGGAGAGCTGTCATGTGGAGGCCCTCAGGCTGGAGGAAACGTTGTATACATGTCATTCAGGGGGTCCGCATAGTTGAGGAGGAGGTAACAAACATGACAAAACAATATATACAACGAGAACTCATGGTGCATTGGCAAAAAGTTAAAAACAAACTGGAGTTGTTTCACTCATCAAAAAGACGTAATACAAGCAATTCATCAATTCTCTGGGGACTGGTTGGGCAGTGAGAACGGGGCCCGGATCGCCTTCGTCAGATGGGACGGCAGGCCCGCCCAGGAGTGTAACCAGGAAGAGTTCAGGAGAGACTACGGTACCTGCTTCAGAGACTGGACTACGGTGGGTCAGGAGATCCCACTGCGACCACCCACAGAATTTCCCGACCCCTTCCCGCCCCACCAACTGGCAATGGTGGACATGCAATGGTATGGAACAGATTGAGCAAGATCACAGGTCGAAGGGACCAAGTAAGGATCGGGCAGGTCTACAAGTAAGATAACAGAAGACACCTAAGTCATATTGAACGAGCTGTATAGGGCGGGCTGGTAGCTGGTCATGGGAGGCCGTGTTATACAGAAGAAACAGGACGTAGCTGCTAGGGAAACGATAGTGTGATCTGGCGGTCTGGTGCAAGCCAAAGAGGCGCCCCCACACCCCAAAGTGTGTTGTTGTCAACCACATTCCTCATTAACCCTGCGCAGTCAATCCCCTGAAAACAGGGCAATCAATGCTGGCAGGCCTTCTGATGTACAGTGGAATTCTGGACCCGCTTTCCAGCAGGTGCTGCTCCCCACCAATAGACCGGAGCACCCAGGACTCTTGCTAGGAGGAGGTACGCGTATCACTTCTCCTAGCAAGGAGACTGGATTTTCAAAAACAAACAAACAAACAAACTTATCCTTCCAGACATCCACTAAAATTGGAATGATACAGAAGATTAGCATGGCCCCTGTGCAAGGATGACACACATAAATCGAGAAAAATGGTCCCGAAAGAAAACAAACAAACAAACCAACAAACAAACAAACAAACGAACAAACGAACAAACAAACAAACAAACAAACAAACTTACTTGAATCAGGAATCAAGATACAAACAAAACTTTAAAAAATAGAGTAAGGCAATAATAGACAATTGGGCCAAATTGGCTGACAGCGTTGTAGACAGGCTCCCTAAGCAAAAGCCAAGAATAGCAATAGACCAAAAGAACGGAATAGCAAGTGGCTGACGCGATAGCAACATCAATAGACAACAGCCACGGGCTACCAGAGCCTGACAGGGTGCTATGATTCCTATTTTGCTTCTTGCCTGCCACCTTCATCAGACATTTTTTTTTTTTTCCCTCCACCTCCATCAAACTATGATTATGATTAAATTTCCTTGAAGTTTGTTCTAGTGTGGTCCATCAAAAATTCACTAACTCTTAAAAAAAAAAAAAAAAAAAAAAAACTGAGCATTCTATTCTAGTATTTCAGACTATTTATAGCTTACAATCTTGCCCTTGGCCAGAAGAGAAAAAAAGCGGGGAGACAGCAAAATTGCTGGAAACAATGGAAAATTGCAAACTGCACAGAATTTCCACGCCCTGCGGCCCTCAGAAAAAAAAAAAAAAAAAAAAAGTTAAAAAAACTACACAGAATCTATCCATCCACAACCAGAGAGTTTTATTACGGAACACGACAACACGGAGAAAAAAATAAAGATGAGCAGACAGCGAAGAATTTGTTTAATCCTCTTTCGATAATGCACAACCCCGCCGCCCCCGTCCAGTCACACCAAAAAAAAAAGGAAAAATAATGATTTTTTTGAGAACCTGCTGTACACATTCTGGTCTTTTTTCGATTTAAAAAAACTCCAAATTTTATTTTACACCACCACTTGCAAAGCCCCACAGAAGAGGCAATTCATCCAGAGTGCCCTGATGCCAAGCTGTTCCTTCATCGAGAATGATGGTTGCCCACCACAGCCGGAGTCCGTGTGCTCCTCACAAACTTCACACAGCCTTGATTGAAGGAACGCTAAATTGACCTGAGGGGGGCAAAGCAGTGGCAGCACAAGATACAAAACATCCAAAATCAAATTAATTATCTCGAAAAAAAAAGAAGGTACTTCACTTTCATATAAAATCATATGAAAATGCATAAAGTCAAATTGACAAAAAAAAAAAAAAACATAAAAAAAAATCATATGCAGTTCCATCTTCAAACTTCAGAGCTCAAAAAGAGGCTCAACCAACTGGCCTAGCTCAGTTGGTTAGGCACACAGGTGGTATCCAGGAGGTTGTGGGTTCGATCCCCACTGACCGGCTGGGGCAGGCTTGGTGCCAACCAACTGAGAGAGTTGGTTTGCTTGCTTGCTTGCTCCCGCTGTGTCGGTGGGTTGTGTGTGGTGTGTGGGAGAGTGTTGGCCTCAGACGCTGCTGTTAATCGATGGGGGCGCGGGCAGTAGATGGGGAGGCGCAGGGACTGCCTAAATGCCCGGTATTCGCATGAGCCGCCAACAACCCCCCCCACAACCAGCGGCCCCACCCTACACCGTGACCAGTGCTGATTAGGGCAGCGGCAACATGCATCCTCTTGATTGTGAGAGAGAGCTACGGTTGCAGGGTCCACTCCATAGTGATAGGTAGGCAGTAAGGATGAATTTGCGAGACAAATATAGGGGCTCGTTAGACACTCCTCGGGGCGTCCTCGGGGCACAAGGAGTTTTCCTTCGGGGCTTCCGAGATTTTTCCCGCCGTCGTTCCACTCATCCTCGGGATGGACTTCCGAGGAGAATTCCTATAGAGATCCCGTGGCCAGTCGTCCTCCAGTTAATAATCTTAACGGCGACTGCGGGGTGGGGTGGGGTCGGTGGTCCATGGGCGGTTGTCTGCTGGTACGGCTGTGGTCCAGCTTCGATTGGAGGCAAAAATCCGAATCTTCGCAGCGACCCAAAAAAAAAAAAAAAAACCACGCACGCCGTCCCTGTTCGAAATTCAAATTTCGAATGACGTCGCTGGGGTGAGGGCGGTTTGTCGTGGTGCTGCGGCGGCTGGTGGAGGACGTCAGAAAGGAGGCTCCTTCCACAGCGCGTCGGGGGGGTCAGCGTGGGTGCTGAGTGCGGCCAGGCAAGGAAGACGTCGGTGGAGAAGACGCCATCGCGACAGTCGCTTGGGGGGGGGGGAAGATTCCATCGGCCGTCGTCAGGGGAGAAGTTGTCGCCGCGCCAGTCGTCGGGGAAGGAGACGCCATCGCGGCAGTCATAAGGGCGAGTACTGCGTGTGCCCAGGCAAGGAAGACGTTGGGGGAGAATACGACCTCACGGCTCGTTTGGGAGCGATGGACGGGGGCGACCTTGGCGTTGGTGGGAAGCTGACGACAGCGAAGAGGACGGTAGTGGCAGCGGCTGTTACTGCAGTCCTCTTTCGTTGTCAGATGGAGAGGACGGCGGGGAGAATGAAAGCGCAGATCCGCGCGAGGAGGAGGAAGGTAACGCAGTGCACAGCACTGGAAGGCCCTGGGTTGGACACCGCCGCCATCTGCGATGTCGTCATTCACGTGTGCTGCGCCTTGGGTTGCGGAGCTCTTCCCAGAGCAATGCCGAGATGGTGGATGAAAAGGAGGACGGGTGGGGCGTGGGAGGATCTGCGGCAATGCGACAACGTGACAGAGGACTACTTTCAGGACAAGCTGCGCATGTCGCCACGTGTCTTTCGGGAGATTGCGGAAGCTCTCTCACCGTTGCTGCAGCGCCGTGTGACATTCTACAGGGAGCCGCTGCAGCCAGATCAGATCGTCGGGTACGCGTTGTAGAGGTGGGTGAGGGACATTCACGTGTGTCTTTCGGGTGATGGGGGAGAGGTACGAGAGCAACACGTGTAACTTCGGCATCGGCAGAGCATCAGGTTTGGTGGCGGTGAGGGACGTCAATGCGGCGTTGCTGACGGTCTACCGTGACAAGATATCGTGGCCGGCGGGGGTGCGCCAGTCGGCCGTCCTCCGTGCTTTCGTTGGCAAGGGGTTCCCCAACTGTCATGGCTGCATTGACTGCACATATATCTACATCGACAAGCCGGCAAACACCCCTGGCGAGGACTACTACGATCGGAAACGACGTTTCTCGATCATCGCGCAGGTCGTCGTCGATCTGGACTTGCGTGTGCTGGACGTCTTCGTCGGCTATCCTGGGAGCTGCCACAACGTGAGGATCATTCACCTGTCTAGTCTATAGCCGCGTGCAGAGGTTGGCGAACTTTTCACGGTACCGCCTGTGATGCTTCCATTCGGCGTCCAGACGAACGGCTACCTGCTGGGCGACAATGGTTACCCACCGTCGGAATGGATAGTCGTTCCCTACGACACCAGTACTTGTCACCCGTCGGAGACATGTTTCAACAATAAGCACTATTAAGCAGAAGACCGCGAGGGGGGCAGTTGAGAGGGCTTTCGGCAGACTGAATGGAACACTTCCTCTTGCTAACGCTCTCCATCGTTTTCGCCATTACCGTCCCGTGCTTCCATGCATTCCTTGAGAGCTTCGAAAGTTCGTTGCCTAACGTTCTTCCTCTTCCCGAAACTGCCACTGCTGCCCGTCGCTGGTGAAGACCCTTTCGTGGAGCTGTCCTCTTCGTCACTGTCGTCGCCACCGGCGTCCCCATCGCCGACAGATTCAGGGATGCCTGCAAACCCGGACAGCAGCTGCACACCACCGGAACCTCCTGTGTCAGCTACATTCTTCGGGTTTATGGTGTCTCTTCGCGGTGGAACCCTTGATCTCCTCATACACGGCCACTTCCATTCCCTCGGCTTCATGCGAGCGCATGCGCGGCCCATCCTTTGCAGATGCACGTCCTGGTCCCACTTCGCCCTTATGAGGGCGACCATGTGGTCGACCGACCAGAAGTTTCACCCGGCCTCGCCCTCCACGTCGCCTTCCCCCTCGCTCCCCGCAGCCGCCCCTTTTTTCCCCCTTCGCACCGTCGACGAAGAAGCCTTCGGCATCCTACTCCGACCACCCATGGTTTTCTGTCGGATCTGCTGAACGTCGGTCGTCTCGTCGTCCCGTCGTTCGTCGTCCGAGGTGGCGTCGTCGTAATCGTCGCAATCGACTACCGCCGGCTCCTTCTCTGCCATCCCTTCCCGCACGTGCAGTCGCTGGACCCCCCACATTATGCATTCCTCACGTTCCCTGCGCACCTGCTGCCGATGTTCCACCCACACCTGCCTCCCGAACCGTTCACCGGGAGCGCTCGCGAAATCTTCGTTCGTGGACACGTGGCCAGCCGTGCGGCCACCCTTGCTTCCACCCCCCGACAACGGCGATGGTGGCTGCATCCACTTCGGACGACTGGCAGCACCATGTGGTGCTGATGACGGCTGCGACTGGACTATCGAACGCTCCCTTGTCTTTTGTGATGCCACCCACTCCCCACTCGTAGCCTTTGCTGATCGGCCGACTGCTGTCACTTGCCCCGCGTCGTCTTCGGGGTGGGGGTTGACGAGGAGAGTGCAGATCATGGCTGATGAGCTCCCGCTACACAAACCGAATGAAAGATTCACGCCGGCTGCGTCGTCGCTTTCACGAATGTTGTCTTCCAGTAGTTCGCTGAAAGACTGTTGACACGTCGTCTCACGATTCCCATACAACTGGCTCCCCACCCACTCCTGGGTGGAGGTGCTTCCCAGTGCCACGGTACGTGACCGTGGTTCCTCCTCCTCATCTGACGTGTCTGGCAGGGGTTGTTCGTGTGGTGGCAAGTGCGCGTATGCAGATGCATCGTACCGTGGCACTGCAGAGCATGTCGGGACGTTGCGCGCCCCGTGGCTTGCGACTCGGTCCACTGGAGTCGTGTTTTTCGCCTGCCGCCCTTCCATGATGACGCCCTTCGTCGAGGAACGCCTCTTGCTCGTGCATCCAGGCAGCCTACCGAGGATGCACACGTGGAAGACGACGACAAGGACAAGTGTGACCAACACCAGGAACAGCAGCGGTAGTCTCCGGAAGACATCGGCCATGAACGACACGTGGGGAAGGGCGGTAACTACAGGACGCCGGTACGGCTGCAGCAAACGGCGACGACATGACGGCAGGAAACGGCGACGAGAAGAGGGCAGCAAACGACAGACTGTAGAGTTCGACTGGCGTCGTGTAGCTGGGAATAGAAAGTTCGCTGGCCTCAAATATTCAAATTTTCCGTCCGTTGGGCCGCTTTCTGTTTGGCGCCGCGCGCTGCGAGGGAGGACGGTTGTGGACGACGTGCGCAGGAGTCGCCACCAACGGTTGCCGTTGGGGTACGGTTCCTGGAGGCCGAACGTTGAAGACCGATGATGTCCGTCCGCCGCCCGGTAGGAACTCCAATGGACCAGCCGACCAAAATTTCTTGCCGACGACGGGTGCCCTCGCTGGTCGGTTTATAGCGGATCCTTCGCCTCCAAGGGACCTCAGGAGGTACTTTGGGGGAAACCGCAAAATGGCTGTGGCCCGAGGATTCCCCGAGGACGGCCCAAGGAAATGTTTTCACTTTTTTTTTCGTTTTCTTTCCCCGAGGATAGGTGGATCCTCGACGATTTTACGCGCCCGAGGAGTGTCTAACGAGCCCCATAGCTTAAAGCACCCATTTTCCAGTAGCAAGCCTTGCTCAGCTCGACAGCTGCGGCACTCTTGTGAGGGACGCTGGGCCCGGTTCCCAGCTTATAATAAATTGTCTTTTTTCTATTCAAAATAAAAAGAAGAAGAAGCATTGCCACCAAAAAAACAGAAAAAAACAGAAAAAATTCAAAAAAAATAAAAAAAAGAAAACGACAATGCACCCAGAGAAAGACAAAAACCTGCCAAACAGCTCGTATAGGAGAAGGGGGGAACCTATGTTGCGGCGGCGCTCGAGCGCACTAGGCACGCAGCGTCGGATATCACGTTAGGGTTTGCTATCGAGGACGATGGCCAACCGCCATGGCCCGAGGCGCTAAGCACGGGCAAGGCGGCAGCGCCGTATAGCATGCAATCGGTCATGCGACCTAATGCTTGCACTTACGGACCGGACTGTTCCCCGACATGTGGATGTGGCGGAGGTCTGGGCTAAGGAGCTCCGCATTGATCACACCGAACGGAAGAACCGAAGAACGCGTCAGGCAAGTCCTTCTCATGGATGGTAGGGATTGAGTATAATCCCGTCCGCACCTTTTCTCAAAGGGCGGTTTTTCGAAGAGGAATGGACTGGTCGGCACGCGAGCCATATCAGGAAAGAGGAGCGAGCGCGCCAAGTGGAGTGGGGGTATCGTTTCTCTCTTTCTATCTTCCCCCCCCCCCCCCCCCCCCCCCCCCCCCCCCCCCCCCCCCCCCCCCCC
>BFEA01000503.1:246539-261041 GCA_003427395.1 Chara braunii | reverse complement strand
CCCGTTACCTCATTTCCCCATAGTGGTGCTTGTGCATGTGACCGGAGCCTTGGGTCTGTGATATGTCTCCTTTCTGATTTATGATTCTAGACGTTATCTTGTACTAAGCAACGATTTCGTTCGAGATGGGATCTTAGTTTTAATGTGGGCGTAGTAAAGGTCTGCTTTTGAAGGAAGCAGCATGATCGAATGTTCAGTCGTTCTCGTCACATAGATAATACTTTATCGGCTAGGTCGTGCGAGAGCCACTCGATGCCGGGCTACGTTCTTGACGCTCTCCCCATATATAGCTGCCCAACTATCACAGCTCGGTCCTAGTTTCTACGTTTTGTCGAGTATTTGGATTTTCCTCTTCGCCTAGTTGTTTATTTTTTCTATTTTTTTTAGGAGATCTTTGTCCGAGAGTAGGTCGCTCCGGTTTTACACGTGTAAGGGGGTCCCACGTCTCACTGGGCTTGCGGGCTTTAATCTAAACAATAAAGCGTGCTAGATTCACTGGGAAACTTGAAACATCGCTAGGGCATATCCCTATCCCTATCCCGACAGCTGCTCTGCCTGGAAAAGGAAGGGGGAGACCGTCCCCGTCATCCTTTACCCCGCCGGGAAAGCGGAAAGATACAAGGCGATATCCGTCCTCTTTCTAACCTGGACAACTTCCCGTTTCTTTCATTTGGTTTTTCTTTTCCTTTTTTTTATCCTTTCTCCGAAGAGCTTCACTCCGGTTTATGCGTGAAAGGGGGCCCCACGTCGTAAGGGGCCTGCAGACCTTAATCAAAACAACATAGCTTCACTCGGAACTTGAAACAAGTCCAGGAATCCTCCCTTTCACTTTGCTGCCTGGAAAGGAAGGGGGGTCCGTCCCCGTCTTCCTTCACCCGGCCTGAAGAGCGGGAAAATGCAGACTGTATCCGTTCTTTTCCCAGCTAGGGCAAATTCGAGTATGTAGCACGACCTTTGGTCTGTGCCTATAGGGATTCGCGTCAGTATCTGCGTGAAAGGGGGTCCCATATACCTCTGGGTCTTTATTACATTCGGGTGAGTATCGAAAACAATTTAAGGACGCTCTTCTACCTTTTGCTTTTCGGAAATAGAGTGGGGCATTCCCTACTATTTTCACCCGGACGCATTAGTGAGGATGAGGCGGCCCACCCGATGCTCTCAAAGGACAAAGTTTCAGCAGCCAGGTACGGCGCCCGCCTATACGTGATGCTCAGGGAAGAGTAGGACCGACCGTGAGAAGTAAATCCCGGATAAAGCTCGGGAGCAATACTGTGCAGAGGTGCGCGGATTAACGAGCAGCTATCTCAGCAAACCCCAGAGCTCGTCGAATATACATACGCTATTCGAGCCGAAAAGAAAAGGCAAACCCTCCCCCCCCACCCCTATCCGGAAACGTGCATGTCTGATGATCTCGTAGTAGAGTGGTACTACGATTGGTTTATCTCACCCCACTCCCAACTTCATCTGACGGCTTTAGGACTTCAGACTTTTGGGATATGGACAACTCGAAGGGCGTACACGTTTGGGGATCTTTCACACCTTTCTGGGCGAAAAATCAGCAGAAGGAAAAGGAAAGGCAAGTGGAATCGAGTACACGAGTTGGTGGAGGAAAGGGATTGGAGGCTGGGAGGGACGAAATGATGTGTGTGGAGATGCAAGATGCAGGATTGGTGACGGGAACTTGGAATAAGATCGATGAAAATCGATCATTCACCTTCGGGGCAGGGGATAGGTTGGTGAAAAGGATGGTGGTGGGGAAGCTAGTCGACCACCAGAGAAGAAGCGAGGGGGTGAAGGTGATTGGAATGGGAAAAAGTTCGTGGAGCAGTGGAGGGATCCACGCCAACTACTGGGATCGGTTAAGAAAGGGTCGGCTCACCTAGAGAGGCAAAAATGGTGGCCAGTGGAGGAGTGTGGAGAAGACTCAGACGAGGGAGATGGGGAAATGGAAGTTGAAAAAAAGGAGGGACAGTCTTCACATGCTGAAACGAGTGTGGAGGAAATCAGGCAGATGTTCGAAAAATGCTATGACAGGCTAGTCATACCAGACACCTCAAAATTTGCTAAGTTTGAAATGAAAGGTAAGTCGGTTATGATATCGCTGCCGGAGGAATTGGAGAAAGCACAGGAAGAGTGGTTGAAAGAACACGTAGTGGTAGTCTTTTTCCAGGGCGCTTTCAAATCCCTGGCTGCAGATAAAAAAGAACAGTGTATTAGAGCACTCGAAGATTCGATCCTTCCGCCTTGTCTGCACCACAAAGAAAGGGAAGGGTCCAGCAAGAGGGGAAGAACGTCATGTCTTACTACTACCCTCGGGATAAGAGAACCGTAGATTTTTTGTTGAATATGGGCGCTCACAAACTGAAGGTGGATGGGGCAGTCTACAAACTCAGTTTCAAACGCTGGATGTCACAAAAAGAACTGGAAAAATCAAAGGAAGAGGAATCAATCAGCAAAATTTGAGTAATGGCTCTGAGAGTGCCGATCACAGCGGTTCCTTTTGTCAGGTCAGGAATCGATTTTGCAGTTGGGAAAGTTTTGAAGCAATATCCGCCAGAAAGGTACGAGGATATGCCAAAGCTGAACAATGTGAAATTTGACATTCCTCGTGACAGGAGGAACCGCGTACCTAATGATCTACAATGGCCTCAGATTGACGGATCATTGTACGAGATCAGGATTGTTACTTAGTTCACCGACTACTGCCAAAATTGTAGGGACTATGCAGGTCACTCAACAAATTGTTGTCCTGAAACAGCAGATGCCCACCCGTTTGAATTGAAGATAAATACAAGAGAACAGTCCTCTCCCTCTAGAAATCAGTTGGCGCAGCGGGGAAGAAGAAAGGTTTCGGCTCCTACCTCGCTTCAGACGATCACCAGCAAAGACGGTCTACGGGCAGGAGCTTTCGGATTGGATAAGATTGGCCCCCCAATCAGGCAGTCTTATGGGAGGAGGAGGCCAAGGGGCTACACGCTCTACAAGCCTTGGATCGGGTAATCAGAGCATGGAAAACTCCAAACCTGGTCCCAAAACCGTTGCCTGGAAGAAGACAGTACAAACAACTCCCCATCCTGTCCCAAAGGATCAATCGGGCAAGACTGCTGGTCAGGAAAGCCGCAGCGGTGAAGACTCGGGGGGGGGAGGGTGCAAGGAAGGGAAGGTGGTAGAGGAGGGGGGAAAAGGGAATGTGTTGTCAACAACAGGAAATCAGGAAGCATCTTTGAGAGGGGGCATTTCTGAACCCCCTAAGGCAGAGGGCAGTAGTGATATCCCTGGGCCTATGTTACCCCCCCCACCGTCCGGCAGCGGTTTGCAAAAGACCAGCGAGCCAGCGGTAGGAGGAGGGCATGGGGCGCAGGGGAATGTAACAGAATCTGGGTTTAAACTATCTGGTCAGGACTCTTCACCAACTGCAGAAGAGTTGAACAAAGAGCAGGATCTGCTCCCTACCAACAAGGAGACAGGAAATGGGGATTGTGATATGGGAAATGAGAGTGAAGAGGTGGACTCTGATGCTCAGACTGACTCTTCACAGGACTGGAATGACTCAGCTGGTTCGGCTGATGAGCCTTGCAACCCCAAGGATAAAAAAGGAAGAATGGACTTCTCAGAGAGCACCGAGTCATTAAAAAATGAAAAAACAAAAAATAAAAACACCCGCAAATCTGAAATGTCCGGATCTCAGAACATTAAAAAATACTTTGTCCCGCTAATCTTCAGGCAGACAGCGGACGACATTGTTTTCCTAATGTACAGTAAAGAATCTGTGCTTAGGCACCTCACTCCTTACTCTGTGGAAAGCAACCCCACAAAGAGCCTCATGCTTGCAAAAGTAAAAAACTACATTGGGCAGTCGGTATCGGTGAGAGCCATCCCAAAGCTTGGGTCCAGGAGAATNAACCCCACAAAGAGCCTCATGCTTGCAAAAGTAAAAAACTACATTGGGCAGTCGGTATCGGTGAGAGCCATCCCAAAGCTTGGGTCCAGGAGAATAACCAGAACCAACCTGTCSAACAAGAAGCTCCACATTTTTCTRGCAGCCTTTGATGCCAGACCAACAGAGCAGGAATTGGCGGTGCTAAAAGAAGGCCACGCCCATTGGTGCCCACTGGAATGGGCCAAAGATGAACCGTCCCTCCATGTGAATATGGTCTACACAGTGGAAGCAATCTCCGGTGACGTCATGGTGGAGTATAATCGACTCCTGGCTAAAGATATCAATCTGTTCTCAGATTACTTTAGCAGATCACTTTCCTCTCAGTGGGGGGAAAAGGGGGACGATACCAATGGAGGAGACAATAGAAGAAGAAAATCCAGCCTCTCAATAGGCCAGCCAGCACCGGGGGGGCTCAAACATTGAGATGGGGGGGACAGGGGGGGAGAAGATCTCCTTCTTCCCTTCCCCAAACCTCTCCCTTATCCAGTCCAGGGGGGATGGTATGAGCAATGACTAAAATGAAAATAGTCTCATGGAACGTCAGAGGCCTAGGAGATCAGAATGGTAAGAGGAGATGGGCCAGACTTAAGTCCTGGCTACATCAAAAAAGAACCCATGTGGCCCTGCTCCAAGAGACTAAGTTAGACGAAGAGAAAATTGAATGTAACAAGTGGCAATGGCAAGGTCCCCAATTTTGGGCACCTGCAGAAGGTACCAAGGGTGGCACTGCCATTCTCTTCAGCAGAGACCTGTGTTTCGAACTGCTAGACTACCTCAATGACTCACTGGGCAGATGGGTGTGGGTAACCGTCAAAATAGGTGAATCCCGCTGGTCCTTTATGTCGGTCTACGCCCCGGTCGATATGAGGGAGAAAATCCAGTTTTTGGAAACACTGCCTATGCTCATGCCCAAAGAAGAGAACCTCGTTCTTGGTGGGAACTGGAACACCATCCAGAATCCGGCATTGGATTCGTCAACGATGGATCCTCTGAGACAAGATTCAAGGGCTATGAACGGTTTCATGGAATCTCAGGAACTGATGGACCCTTTTAGGGTATTGCATCCCGATGGGGTTAATTTCACATGGGTCTCAAACAAAGCACGATCTGACGGCTCTCACACCAAACTTAGGCTCGACTATTTTCTATTGAAAGGGAATCCAGCAGATTGGGTATTAGAGATAATCATGCCCTTCGAGACCCTTTCAGATCATAGGCCGGTTTTGGCCACTTTCATTCCAGACAGCTGAATTAAAAGAGGCCGAGGGTATTATAGACTAAATACCACTATCCTGAGTGACCAATCGCTGGTGGGTTCGATCCATGGCCTCCTTAGAAAGTGGAAAGAAAATAAATCCTGCTTCGAGAGCGGGGGGGAATGGCTGGATGCAGGAAACAGAGCGGTGGCCGCCTCTTTTAGTTTCGCCTCCAGAATCAAAGCAACCAATCAGAAAAAAGAAGAACAAACGCTAATTGCGGAGATAGAATGGGTTGAAAGCAAGTTGGGATCTGTTCCTGCATGGGATGGGTTTTGGCTCAACCAAAGAAATGCATTGAAGGATAAATTAGAAAACATCCAGATTCGGAGGGAGAACGTATGGGCAGAAAGGGCAAGGATCAAATGGATTAGGGTGGGAGATAGAATGACCAAGGAAAATTTCAACAGATTTTCAAGGAAAAAAGGAAACTCAGTGATAGTGGAATTAAGTCACCCTTTTGATGCATTTGAGCCAGTGGCAAAGGATACCATTCAGATCCTTGAGTATGCTCGATTATACTTCGAGAGCATATTCCGAACATCCCGCCCGGAGACCATTGCGTCATCGGAAATTCCTCTCCAAAGAGAGTTGTTGAAAACCTTTGATGCCCGTTTACCTACACACGCCAAAATAGACCTGGACAGACCAGTCACTGCAGAGGAGATCTGGGTGGCAGCCAAAAGCATGCCCAAAGGGAAATGCCCTGGCAGCGACGGTCTCCCAGTGGAATACTACTTACTTTTTTGGGACAAGCTGGGAAGCGAACTGGTAGACATATACAATGGTTTGTTGGAAGGAATGGACTTGGGAGAGGCCTCAAGACTGGGCATCATCTCCCTGTTATATAAAAAGGGAGACAAGAGGAACATTAGAAATTGGAGACCAATCTCCCTTCTTAATACCTCTTATAAGATCCTAGCCAAAACACTGGCCTTGAGACTTAAGAGATACCTCCCAGGTCTCATAGGGGTAGAACAGGCGGGTTTCACTAGAGGTAGAAACATTTTAAATAATGTTTTGTTGACAATTGAAGCCCTAGAGGTCATGAATGACGACCAACCAGAAATAGTTGCCTTGCTATTAGATCTCGAGAAGACGTATGATAGGGTTAACTGGGATTTTGTCCTCAACACCTTCACCGTGACAGGTTTCGGAGAAATCTTCCACCGTTGGTTCACAGGGCTGTACACAAAAGGGGTGGGGAGTGTGATGGTCAATGGGGAAACATCGAATACCTTCAAGTTGTCTCGTTCGCTTAGGCAAGGGTGTCCCCTAACCCCCCTTTTATCTGTAATTCAGATGGAAGTCCTTTTATCCGCTATTAGAGGTAATCCTGAGATTAAAGGTATCAGTCTGGGCTCCGGTAGACAGTGCAAGGCTTCAATCATGGCTGATGATTTATTTGCCCTATCGTTAAATTCATCGGATTCCCTGGGGGCGCTAAAAAAATGTCTTGATCTCTACTCTCTGTTCTCCGAGGCTCTGGTCAACTGGCCCAAATCTGTGGCTATTGTGCACAAGGATAAAAAACTATGTGTGGATTGGGGTTTGAAATGCCTGGGGGCTCAGGAAAGTGAAAGATTTCTGGAAGTGCAAGTTGGTATGGTAGATGTAAGGAGAAATGCCAGTGATCTGATTGAAGGGAAAGTGCTCTCCAAATTGGAAAAGGTGGCATCAGTCCCGGGGGTATCTATCCAAGAAAGAGCCCTGGTTCTCAATATGAGTGTCTTTTCAAGTTGTTGGTTCTCGGGATCTATCAGACCGCTGGAAAAGGAGGCATACTATCGAATCACCAAAGCAACGAGAAGATACTTATGGAAAGGTTCGTTTGATGATAATCAGGGGTACCTGGCCAAAGTATCCTGGGAGAAAGTAATAGGTGAGAAAGAGTATGGTGGTTTGGGGATAGTAAATCCAAAACAGCAGATAAATGCCTTATTAGCTAGATGACCAATAAAAGCGTTGCTGGACATATCAGGCCACCCATGGCTAGATCTAGCGCTAATGATACTTTCTAGAGAGTGGAGTTTAGTCAGGGAAGAGGATGTGGGGGTCTGTCTCTTGACTAAGTGATTTGTCAAAAAAAGGATCAAGTCCACAGTCTGGACGGACATTCTGAAAGCTTGGGTTAAAGTTATGCCAGAACAGATCTCTAGCCCATCCTCGGCAGAGGAAGTGCTGCAACAACACATCTTTGAAAAACACTTGGCTATGCGCTGAGGATGGAATTCCCTGGTCCGCAGGCAGTGAGACCGGAGCCTTTGGAGAGGGTTGGATACAGAAGGGGGTTTCGCGCATAAGAGATATTTGGAATGCAGATGCGGGCTGTTGGAGGTCTGAAGTGGAAATCAGATCAAAACTCAAGCATATGAGGCTAGTAGGTTTAAGACTAGACAAGATCATCAAGAGCATCCTGATGGGTTGGAAGGTGATGCTGACAAGTCAGTGGGAGTCCTATGAAGGTAAATGGGTATTAGATAGTAGGAGGGACCAACCAGGGTCTCTCCGTCTGATTAAGGAAGTAAAGGTCGGTAGAGTCGCCACAGTCGCCAGAGGTCTGATTCAGGAGAATAAGGACGGGCAATTCACAATCTCTCTTGGAATGGAATTGGAGACCGCCCTTCTTAATGGGGACACAAAACAGGTTCTGGTGAGAACTCAATGGGCAGCTAATAACGGGGTCAAGTATCTATGCCCTCTGGGGGACATTCCTATCAGTAGATTGAGAGTCCTTCCGCTGCATTGGGGGTGGTCAGACCATGAAGGCAGAAGTACCTGCACGAAACTGGATTACTCCCCTAAGGTCGGTTATAACAGACAGGTTCAGAGCTGGGTCACCCCTCTAGTGACTAAAAGCAAATGGAATGCAGAGAAAAACTCAGAAGGGGTACCTAGGAGTCAGATCTTGTCCTCGAATCTGACTGATCTCTGGGAAGCCATACAGAGAATTCCGTCAATTAAATTAGCCAGCTTATCATGGCTCCACTCTCATAGAGCCATCCCTACTGCAGAGTGGTTAGCTGAGAAGAACATGCCAGTGGAAACTAGCCGTGCCCGTTGCGGAAAAAAGCAGGAGTCGGCGGTGCACTTGTGGTGGGAGTGTATAGAATCACGCAGAATTTGGAAATGGTGGAGATACCACCGGTCTTGCTTCTCAAAATGTAAAATAGAGTGGGATGAGAGTTTTGTCATGGATGGCCTCCTTCCTCCAAAGATTTCGTACAGGAAGGGGTGGGGCTATGTTGCCATGGCAGCGAGAGCTGCTATCATGAATGTGATTTGGAAACTTAGAAATGATAGGCTCTTCAAGAGGAAGTTTTACTCTGATGCAACTACGTTGCAATGGATCTTAGACCACATTAGGACATTGATCTGGGCAGATTGGAACAGGAAAAGGAAAAGCAAGTCTAGGTATAAGTGTTTTTTTAATACATGGGGCATAGAGGGTAGGTTGGCGAGCAGGAAGGCGGATGGGGGTATTTCGCTAACCCCATGGCGGCTGGGTCCCAGGCCTCCATGAATTACATTAGGGCCTAGCGGTGATATTGGCTTGTCTTGTCTTTTTTTGTCATCTGTGGGTAACCCCACGGTCAATTGGCCCAGTCCTGTTAGGAGAAGCACCCGATGAACTGTGGAGATCTTCTTCTTCGAACAATTGTCCTGAAAAGATAGTATGAGTAGCTAGACCCAGTTATGGGACCAGCGATTCAGGATTATCTGGCGCCCTTTTAGAGGGTGAAGAGGTCCGGAACTGATAATGCTGCTCGTCGGAGCTACACTATTTTTTTTGTAAGAATGGGACGCTGGACCCGGTTTCCAGCATGTGTAGCTCCCCACGAATAGATTGGAGCCGTCTGAAGATTCCACTAGCTGTGGATGCTCTTATCACCACAGCTAGTGCTGACTCTGATGTTAAAAAAAAAAAAAAAAAAAAAAACACTGCCAAACAAGAGACACCAGCAGCAATGGCCAGAACCAACTCAGGTTTTTTTTAACTGTTTTCTGATTTATTAATTTTATTAATTAAAAAACGACAGAAGATGCCATCAGCAATGTTTTCATTATTACAAAGAAAAAAAAGGAACACACAAGCCTATGCACATACAGTAAACCAGCCTGCGGGTTGTGCAGCAGGCTGTGAGAGACATTCATCACCAGCCTCCTCTTGAAAGGTTACGACGCCAAGCAGTTCCCGTGCAAGAGAATTTTGGCAGCAGCAGGGGCAATTGTTTGAGCGGGGTTCCCTTCGCAACGACCCTTCTTCCAAAATGAAACGGTTTTCACCTTTGCAGTAGCAGATGCAGATCCCAGGGCTCGATCCCTTGACCTCTCCCTCACCCGTGTACAGTACCAGACGACCCTTGTGTGTTTGAACCCGCGACCTGTGTCTTGGTAATCGCTCGTTTGTCTGTGTAGCCTGACGTGGTCGTCGGGTCTTGATCCATAGGTCTGTCGAGTAGGAGTCCTAACTGAGTAGGAGTCGTAGCTGCTACAGTCATGAAAGGTCAAAGTCGTAGCTGCTATAGTCTCGAGAGGTCAAGTCCACAGACTTCCCGGAAGGTCCGGAAGTGACCTTTCGTAGAGTCCTAAGAGTCAGCCTAGGGGCAAGTGGGCAGGTGGGCAAGTGGGCAGTCCAACCCCGCCTAGTCAGCAGTACCCAGTCCCAGTCGCACTTTGTCCAGTCAGCAAGTACCATGTGGGACTGTGTGCACCCTGGGCCCTGTGGAAAGGAGCAGACCAGCGACCATCCGAAGTATAAATCAAGAGGCAGCGTCCAGTCATTCATTCATTCTGCCTGTGAGCCATGAGGAAGCGCTGCCTGAGCGTCTTGTGGAAGGAGGTCTGCAGGTGCCCGTGGAGTAGAGGGCTGAAAGGAGGAAGATCAGCTATAGCCAAAGGTGTTAGTTGTAGGAGGAAGACAGCGGCCATAGCCGCCACGTCAGCTTGTCAGTAGGGTGTCAGTGTGTAAGAGAGAGTTGAGTGTGTGTGTGTCGTGACATCCAGGAAGATCCAGTGTGCGTGTACGAACAAGTTGTTGAGAGTGCTCGTGTCGGCCATAGCCACCCCGCACAAGTTCGAATTTGAGTTGTGTTCTTGTCTTTCATTATCTCTGAGCTTTGTGTAGCTTGTTCGTCACCTGTTAGTAAGCATGCTGAAAGTGTGGAAAGACGAGTCTGATTGCAAAAAGGAGACTTAGGATTTAGAAATTGTCAAATAACACAGACAAAAGAGAGAGCACTCTCCCACAAAAAGCAAAAGAAAAAGAAAAAGAAAAGAAAAAAAGGCAACAAAAAGCACTACTACCAACATACCCACGCCTCTCGGCCACAACTCAGAGCCCCTTCTCCCCCCCCTTCTGCCGCACCCCCCCCCCTCCCCGCTGGGGCCGCCCTCGCGCCCCCGGCTTGCAATGGACAGGGTTTACAAGTTGTTCTCGGGCGTACCTTGCACTTCATTGCAGCTCCTTGCATCACCTGGGACTTCACCCATTCGCTTCTTAGAACTTAGAAGATAGGAGGGGGGAGGGAAAAAAAGAAGGGCTTAGAAGATGGGATTGTGAGAGCAATGTGGGTGGGGGGACACCTCTCAAAATTACAAAGAAAAAGGATATCGAGTGGGATAACCCCTGACATGGTTTTAATACCGTTTTATCCATCTAATGATGATTTCCATCAGGATATGAACCCATGGCCTATTCATCAACAGTTACATGTTTGTGCTTTGTACTCGTTTGTAAATTGTAATACTGTGTGCCATTACAGCTCAATAGGCTGGGTCTGGGTCTGGGTCTGGGTCTGGGTTGGGCCATCCATTTCAGAAGTGCCATCTGCGGAGGCTCGGAACCTACCTCTGAGGTATGAAGGGTTCCAATTTCCAAAAACGTCCTCTGAGAGACAAAAAAAAGGGGGAAGCAACAGCCTCCTCCCCCCAGGATGGGCCACCATTTCAACCTCCCTTAAGAGGACATAAAAGGGGCAGGAAGGACCCCGTGCGGAGGTGTGGCATACTCAGATCCACATGGGCCCCGCAAGGCCCGACAGTAGGGCTAGCGGTTTCGTAGGGTTTAGGGTCCGTGTCACCCACCCATAGGACCCAGTAGGCCACTATCTCGGTTTTGCCATCTTTCCACTTTTGGCATCGACCAGACCTTATGCAAAACCAGGTTCCTACTTTTGGCATCGACCAGACCTATGCAAAACCAGGTTCCTCCTTTTGCCATCTGACTGTTTTTGGCGCCAGACCAGTTTTACTTTCGACCAGACTGTTTCCTTTCGACCTAGGACACTCGGCCCAGCGTATATATAGCTGGGTGGACCTCATTTCTAGGCAGGTCGTTGGTGAGGAGGTAGTTCAGAGTAGTTCTCAGAGGAAGCTGTGAGACAGTAGCGAGTAGTCTTCAGTGGTCGACGCGCTGGGCGCAGTTAGAGTAGTCTACAGCACTGGGCGCGAGCTCGGAGTTGAAGCGCTGCCGCTGCATTACAGCGAGAGGGAGAGAGAGTGAGAGCTGGGCGGAGGCCAAGAGGACTTACCTGCGACTTACCTGTGACACCATAGCTCCAGCTTCGTCTTCGAGATGTCCGCACATGCATCAAGGCGGCACCTTTCTGCAAGTTAGTACCTGGTGTACCTGCAGTGCGTGTGTGTGTGTGTCAGAGAGAGAGAGAGAGAGAGAGAGAGAGAGAGAGAGAGAGAGAGAGAGAGAGAGAGAGAGAGAGTTGACATTTGGGCATCGCCCAGTTCGGTGACATGGCGACTTGACATTACATGAGCAGCGACCTTGTGGTTACATTGGAGACTGGGTCCATCGACGGCTATGGTGACTGATCCTCGCGATTTTCCCTCTCCCCCCTTCGTCTCCTCTCCCTCTTTCTGAGTGATGATGTATGCTGTCAGGTCCTGTCATTGTCCATGCTGAGTCAGATCTTGGTATTACAGTCTTCCGCTGTGCTATTTTGTATTGTCTCTGAGAGGTCGGTTCTCGGTTCTGATCGATGCCGATTAGGCATGCGACAGGAGGGCTTGTGTAGGGGGTGGGTTGGTCAAGAAAAGGGGGGGGGGGGTGTGAATCCTCCAACTGGGTCGAAGTCTACCACCTAAAAAAAAAAAGCCTCCCTTCTTCAATGACAATAGTTTACTCTTTCTGTTCTGTGAGTTGCTGCTTCATACGGTAATCTGGCATACTTGCGGCGCATCACGTGCACGCCACTTGCGCACATGCGGCGCAAAGCACATGCGCATGAGTGCGCGCGCACGTGGTGCGGCGCACCCCCAAAAATGGGGGTCGTCCAAAAAACTTTTTAGGGGTGGGGTATTGTAGCAGGCCTTGCCCCTCGTGCAAGAACAATATCACAGCACAAGAAACAAAAAAAAGTTGAGGACCGCACCTAAGTGGGTGCCAAAGGTTTTGTTTTATTTGTGTACCAATGGGCCTCGCTGCACTAGTCTCGACATGCACAACAGACAAAAATCATGGCGGTGTATCTATCCATATTCTAGCGGAAGATTCGCTCTCGTTTTGCACATTTCGAAAGTAGTGCAGCGAGGCCCAATGTCTTGTGGTATTTTGCAGCCTTTTTCCAAGTGCACACAAGCCCTGTATCACGTCAGATACATTAACTCGGATTGCATTCACTATGGTGTGCAGTATAACGGCTATTTATGACAGGACCTTGAAAGAGAATGCCACAGAACTGACAGCAGCCGTTATTTGTTTTTGCTATTTTTGCTTTCGCTAATAACGACAAAAAAAAAAACAACCAAAAAAACAAAAAAAACAAAAAAAAAGAGAACATTATGGAGGGCAGGCCAAGCGATGAGGACGTATCTATCGCTAGAACATGGACATGTACTCCCGCCATATGTCTGTTTTCTAGCCCTATACAGTAGGGCATAGGGCATGTTGCAGGCTGTTTGGACTTAGGGTCTCGTTAGACACTCCTAAAAGTGCCTGTTTTTCGGATTGCGTCTTGGTTGCACGCAATCCTAAATCCAATTTTGAGATCGAAAATGTGAAAACGGCGTTAGGACGAGTCCTAAAGGATTTAGGATTCCCCAGGCAAAATCGTCCTAAATTTTCCAGTAGCCCCCGACCTACTGAAAAATTTAGGATTCCTGCATTTCACGGACTCGTTGCGTCGCGCGCATGGCACCATCGACACGGAGTTGCTGGTGCAGAAGCGGTCCGTCAGGTCAGTGGTCGGACATCGGAGGTTTTCTGCGGGCCGACGCGAGCAACGGCCACAAACGGTACCCGTTGGCGGGCGGGATGGAGGGCGGGGTGGACACCAGCCAGCAATGGACGGACATCGGCGACGTGGCTGCGTACGCCTCCTTTAGGACTCATCCTAAAAATTTTAGGATTCCCTTAGGAGTGTCTAACGAGACTCTTACCTGCTGCAAGCCCGTTGGGATTCTGCCAGGTCTGACACCCGTCCGATAAGGAACCTCACCAATTGTGCAAAATGAGAATGAATCTTCTGCTAGAACTTGGAGAGATACACGGCCGTAAGCTTAGTCTTTTGTGCAGTGGTGAGCGGCGGGGGACCCTCACCTCTGCACAAAAGACAGCTTATGGCTGTGCATCTTTCCATGTCCCAGCCCAAAATTCAGGGCGTACTCACACAGCGGTGGCATAGCAGCAAAATCTCTGAAATTTGCAATCCCGCTTTTGGTGAAGTACTACCCTGCCCGGTCACAAAGCGGGAGCAAATTGAAAAGGACACTAGCCGTACTTGTTCCAAAAAACAGCAAAAACAACAACAACAAAAAAAAAAAAAAAAAAAAAGGAAAAGAAAAAAAGAAAAAAAAAGAAAAAAGGACTTACTGCCAATTGCTGAAATGGTGCCTCGCGTGGTCACACTGCGCGAGGCCCAAATCCTTCATCCGTTTTGCGTTTCCTCTGGCTTGGAGGAGGTGATGGAAGCGCAGAAATTTCCTTTCACGAAATCCCAAACTGAAAACAAGGTTTTGCTACCACCTCCACAGGTGGTAGCAGAATGCCCTTTCCTGCGGCTCACCAGGCCGCTGACATTTGCTACGCCGTTTGCTACGTTTGCTACTTTCCGAAGCTCGTGCGACTGGCCCAGCCATCAAATATTTGTGATTTTGCGTTAAAAGGCCCTAGTGTGAGTATGCCCCATACTTGCGGCGCACAGCACTGGTGCGCGCTGCGCTATGTGCCGGGCGAAACGCAGATGCGCGCACGCGCGCAGACATGTGCCCATGCGCTGCGCGCAAGCGTGCGGGTTGGGCTCGGCCAGGTGCGCTGGATGCGCGTTTTTTTTTTCTTTTTTTGGGGCGGGG
>BFEA01000503.1:198552-210785 GCA_003427395.1 Chara braunii | reverse complement strand
AGCGCATGGAAGACCTAACTGAGCATTCTCAAAACAACAACTGCCACGACGACTGGCATTAAGCATGCCAACCATACATTCCTGACAAATAGCATGTCTATTGCAGGCCAGAATAAAGGAAGAACGCCCCCCACAGGGTGTGTACATAGATGTGGGGGGATGCGAATCACATAGGAAGGTCCATCTATCTGATGTCCCACTATGTCTAAGACCTCCCAAGGACCGAAGTACTGTGGCATTAACTTTCTAGAAATTCCCAACTCCTGACCCAGTTCAGATGACTTTACCCAGACTCTATCACCTACCTGAAAGTTAGAGGGCCGTCTATGTTTATTCTCAGATGCGATCATAGCATCCTGAGACTTTCGAATATGTTCAACGGCCTGTTGCAGCATCTGTTCATACTTGACAGCAAATTCTATGCGGCCAGGTGCTGCAGTGGGTTGCCTTTCTGGTAGCAGAAAGTCAAGTGCAGTTCTGGGCTTCCAACCAAGATGCAGCTGGTTGGGAGTCATTCCAGTAGTACTGTGCACAGCATTGTTGTACTGGCTGGCAACGAGAGGTAACTTCTCGTCCCAGTCATCCTGAAGCAGATGTTGTACTACCCGGTTCATCTGTTTTGCCTGGCTATTTGACTCAGGTGATTTCCTGACATCATTTGGAGCTTTGTGCCCATCTGTTCTGCTGTTGATTGCCACAGTTCGCTGGTAAAGCAGACATCCCTATCACTGATTATGGACTTTGGCAAACCAAAATCCCGTACCCAGTTATCCCTGAACAGACTGATGACGTAGTCATTTAGGCAGTTTCAGGCATAGCGATTAGTCTAGCATATTTGGAAAAACTGTCTACTATAACGAAGATGTGCCTTTTTCCTAACCTGCTGGCCACCAGAGTATCCATGAAGTCCATGGACACACTCTGGACAGGACCTTCAGGAATCGGCAAGGGCTTGATGAGCCCGAGCGGAGCCTGAGTCCTAGGTTTGTCTCTTTGGCAAACCTGGCAGGTTTCAACGTACCTTTTTGCATCTTGCATCATAGTTGGCCACGAGAATCTTTGTACTAGGTTAGCTGATGTTTTCCTATAACCAAAATGTCCAGTTGCATCGTGACACTCACCTAGAAATAAACTACGCAAGGACTCACTACTCAGAACACAGTCTTTTATTCCCTGCCTTTTCAAGAAACAGCAAGCCGTCTACCATCGTAAATTCATCAGAAGTTACTTTATCCTTCTCTTTGAACTTACGGATGATCTCAGACATAACTGAGTCTTGCTGATAGGCGTCCACCAAAGATCGAGTTAGATCATTAGATATGCCAAATGCAGTCACTAGCGCGCCCAGGTAATCTGCCCGACGTGATAGTGTATCAGCTACCTTGTTGTACTCTCCCTTGATTGGATCAAGTTGATAGTCATACATGTCTATCACTTGAATCCATCGCTTGAGTGCGTCAGAGAGTACCGGTTGTGTTTTGATCCAGCGCAGGGTCTCATGGTCAGATCTCACATAAAAGAATCTGCCAAGGAGATAGTGTCTCCAATGGACCAGCGCTCGGTAAAGGGCGTAAAGTTCACGCTCGTAGGTAGACCTGGCTAGTTTCTGAAACGACATCTTTTTGCTCATGTACTCGATAGGTCTCGACTTGGGCCCCTCCTTTTGGGCAAGGACCGCGCCTATGCCATATTGGCTGGCGTCTGTGGTCACTATAAATGGCTTATCAGGATTCGGAAGTTTAAGAAACTCATAGTGTCAGGGCATACTTCAGTTTCCTGAAGGCCGCCTCACACTCTTCAGTCCACTCCCAAGGGGTATCCAGCGGAGTTAGATTTGTCAATGGGGAAGCTCTAGTACTATAGTTCTTTGCAAACGGACGATAGTAGCCCGTCATCCCCAAAAACGATCTAACCTCAGTAACAGTCTGAGGTCTAGGTCAGTCACGTATGTTGGCCACCTTAGCATCATCCGGCCTCAATCCATCCGCTGGGATTTCATGACCCAAGTACAAGATCTTGGTGCGACCGAACTCGCATTTCTCCAAGTTAACCTTATACCGGTGTTGTCTTAGGAGACCTAGCACTATTTTCAAGTGCTCAGCGTGCTCCTCTACAGTCCTACTAAAGATAAGAATATTGTCGAGGTACACGACGATAAACTTGTCTAAGTACTCATGAAATATCTTGTTCATCGTGTGCTGGAAAGTACCAGGTGCATTGCATAGGCCAAAGGGCATCACCACAAACTCGTACCGACTGTACCTGGTCTGAAATGCAGTTTTGTGCTGGTCCTCAGGTCTAATGGCAATTTGATGGTATCCGGACTTCAAATCTATCTTGGTGAAGTACCGGCATCCCTGCACTCTATCCAAGAGGTCGTCGATGCGGGGTAGGGGCTCCGCGTTCTTAACGGTGATGGCATTGAGGCCCCTATAGTCAATGCACATCCTCAAGGTACCTCCCTTCTTTGGGACAAATAAGACTGGCGCACCGTAAGGGGAGGTCCTAGGCCGAATCCATCCCTTTTCTGTGAGCTCCTTGAGCTGGCGGCGGAGCTCATCCAACTCCGGAGGAGACATCCTATAGATTCGTCCTCTAGGTACCTCACTACCTGGGACAACCTCTATTGCATGGACCGCCTCCCTTTCTACCACGCCTGTGGGCTCCTCAAAAAGGTCTGAATATGCTACGACGATTGATTCTATCTCTGGGGGTGTTTTAACAACCTCCCCTTTCTCAGAGACAAAGACTAGATACACGCCCGCCTCGCGATTCTACTTGTAGTAGTTATAGAAAGAGGAAGCACACATGCAGCCGTAGTTCTCCACTAGACTGCTAGCTTTATACTTCTGCAGTCTAACGGTTCTACCGTTTGGCAGCTTGTATATCAACACCTTCCTATCCCAATCAAACTGAGGTTGAGCGACCTCGAGGTAGTACATGCCTAGTAGCATATCGAAGGGCAGTTCGTCGCTGACGAGGAATGAGATTTTACGTCTCACTTCCCCTCCTCCATAAGAGAAGGAACAGACTACGTCCTTGACATAGTCCTTAACACTCATTTGGTGCTTGTTGGCTAGCGTAGAAGCTACAGTTCTGCTAAGCAGTTGCACTTGGTCCCCTAAGCGCAGTCTATCCACACAAGCACGACTAATGAAGTTTCGTGTAGAACTTATGTCTGCGAAGGCGCCAACTTTGCGGCCACCTACATCAACCTCTACCACGAAATTTTCACCCTTTGGACCTCTACTGATCATCGCCCAAGAGTCTCTGGGGTCCTTTCCTGACCACTCAGTCTCTAACTCTTCTGGTTCCCTAAGCGCAATCTATCCACACAAACACGACTAATGAAGTTTCGTGTAGAACCTGAGTCTGCGAAGGCGCCAACTTTGCGGCCACCTACATCCTCTACCACGAAATGTTCACCCTTTGGACCTCTACTGATCATCGCCCAAGAGTCTCTGGGGTCCTTTCCTGACCACTCAGTCTCTAACTCTTCTAGGGCCTCAGACACATCTCTCGAACAAAGCGTCCGTGGGTCTGCATGTGTCTGCGGGGCGATATGTGGGTCACTAGCCCTGGCCAACGCTTGAAGTGGGGAAGGCAACGTTACCACTTCAGCACGAGTAAGAGCGGCTAAAACTCCTACTGGCCCGAGGTGTTTCCCTGCGAAGTGCTCGCAGAAGCACCGCTAGGGTTCGAAGATAGTCCCACCACCGTTGGTGAGGCTACCCTCGTTAGGACTTTCTTACCTCGGCACGTTCTGGACGTGCGGCCATAGTTGCCACAGTTCATACACGTACCCCTAGCAACTCGGTCCCTCCACACCTCATACTCTAAACCAAGTTTTACCCATGCGGGCGTTCCTTGGTCGCCCTGACCCGTAGACCGGCCTACCTTCTTCTTCCCGGTACTCCGGAACTCGTCAATCTCCGTCGTTTAACCATCGTGGTCAACGAACATTAACTGACCCTTTTTCTTCCAGTCTTGGGGAAGTCTCTTCTTCCTACCATCTCCCTGACTCTGATTCAAATCCCAATTTTGCCTTTCTTGCTCAATGAAGCGAAGTTGTGCTGTTCGACATAGGCCACGTCTACCAGCTTTGTCCTAACCTCTGAAGGCAGACATCTAAGGTAATCCGTAAGGAGTACCTGCTGGTCATAGCGCACACCAGGTACCACGAGTAGACGTTCTACGCTATCCGTAAGCTCTCTAACATTCTTGTACCTTCTAGCACAAAGACTGTTGATCGCGTTTGTGGCCTTTTGAGCCCCTTGCGGGTCATGCCACCTATTGTACACGGACCGTACGAACTCTTCCAATGTCTGGGCCTGGGCCCAAGCATCGAAGTTCTGACCGTAGCCCTGTTGCTGCACTAGGCCATTCAACCAGCGGGCTGCTGACCCCTCTAGAAAGGAGGCAGCCACTACAACTTCTTGCTCCGCCCTTGTAAGCTTGTGCCTCACATAAGTAGGCACTGTCCTTACCCAGGTATCCAAATCCTCATCCTTCTTCCTGTCGTCGGAGAAGGGCTTAGGACTCAGCAAGGGTATTTTGGGCATCCACTGCATAGGCTGCACTGGCCCAGGGGATTGCTGCAGTGGCTGGATAGCCACCGAAACAGGTTGCTGCACACTAACCTAGGCCAGGCTTGACAGTGGGACTGTAGTAACCAAGGACCGGACCACTAGTCTCCACATAACCACCTGGAGGGGGCATGCCAAACATAGGTGAGAATGAAGGCCCTACTGGCGACGCCGTCACTGATGGACCCGCAACCGAAGGGGGAGCTACAGCAAACTGAGGCTGCCTCATCACTGGACAAGGAGCCTGTAATGCAGCCAGAATTCGTTTCTGGCCTGCCACTAGTTCAGCCAACACTTCCTACTGAACAACCTGGGTCTCCGCCACACACAGGAGCGACTTCCGCAGTGCTTGCATAGCGGGGTCTAATGTGGACTCGTCTAGCGCTTCAAGCTTGCCTAGCTCTTGCAATCTACTACCTAGTCTAGCTTTCCTCATTATAGCTTTTCTTCTTCTCTCCGCTGCTTCATCCAACTGCCGTTGCAACTCATCCTGAAGTCCTTCTGCTTGGAGGATCTCATAATCCTCCGGCGTGAGTTGAGCCTGCTGGCTGACTTGCGAGCCAACACTCTGGCTAATGGAAGCCTGAGAACCACTCTGACTGACTCCTAACGAAGTGGCCTGTGAAGAGGCCTGCGACATGGTAGAGGAAGTAGCCATGGTCATACTGGTGCTAGCTGTAATCCTAGATTTGGCACTGGCCTCAGCCACCCTCGCTTTTCTTGTCGCTGTTCTCTCTCTAGCCTCTCTCCACAGTCTCCTCTCGTCTCCTGGACCTAACTCTAGGAAAGTCAAAGGTCGACTGAGAGCAGTTCTACGAGTAGTCCTACGGTCATCCACTAACAACTCCTCCTCACTACTGCTTGCATCACTCATGAGCTACAGTGTGTCTAATCTAAACTAGAATCCACACTGAATCCTACCTCAGCATGACACACAACCGATTATGATACACCACTAACTTCGGTCGGCTTGGACAGGAACAGTTAGGTAGTTAGATGTCACCCAGTGTCGGATCCTACAGGGAATATTAAATATATTTTTAGATTACTCTAATACAGATTGCAATGCAACAAAGAATATACTAGTCTATCTGCAGCTGTCTGTCAGTTGTCAATCAAGTCTGTAACAACTAAATAATCAAAAATAAAAATAATGCTCCCTGTAGAGATGTATGCTGAATGGTTGTTTATCTAATCAATGCCACGGCGAACAGTTGCTGGAATCCAACCCTTTCCCTGTATCCCTCTTGAGTAGTCACTTTGTGTCGACGTTCCTAGGCATCTGGTTGAGCAACGTGTCTAAAGGTGTGCAATCCGGTCCACCCCTGTGCGTCGAGTCAACGCCGAACTTGCCAGCCCCTGCACATTATTTATCCTCGCATGCAACGAGCCTTACACCCGGTTTGATCTGGCTGATCAGGAGGCATTTAAGGAGATCCCCTGTAACTCCTCAGGAATTATTTAATGTCGCAGACAGGACGACAATCACAGCCAGAATCAACACCGACTCCCCGCCAGAAATATTTAGGTCTGGTAAGCGTTTGTTCAAAGGGCTGGCATGCCCTTCATGACCTCTATTGTGCAGCAGCAGTACCAAGGACTTGCGGCAAAGCATGCGTGTACTAGTCCCAGCGGGTTGGCATGGTGACCGTGACCCGAGTGCTTCGTCTAGGGCCCTTCAGAGGCATCGCCCATCTCCCACCAGCTTGCTGCCGAGGAAGAATGTCGACTCTCAAGGATGAGCGCTCGCGACACCTCACATTGAGAGGACTCTCAAGACAGAACTCACTTCCTCACGGTAAGAAGCAATGAAGAGGGTAGATAAGGAAGGACGCAACGTACCTCATGATGCTGCCCCCAACCACAGATTTCTCTCCGGCAACCTGATGTGCATTTATGATGACCGGTCTTTGCCTCGACACAACCAACAGCAGAATGCAGTTCCACCTCGGCTTAAATGCCACATCAGCAAGCTCTCATCATCCAGCGTACAGCCCTAATGTCACCACATAGCTTCCTGGCGCGCCCACACGACCCTGGGCCGCCTTACGTTCAACGCCCAAGCCTTATCACTGCCCCACACCTCATGCGAAGCACCGAACAGCTATTGCGAAGAACCAATGAGCGCAGTTTGAACCAGCTCTGATACCAAATTGCAAGGAAAATGAACAGAAGCGAGATGATAATGTTCAGATTGCACAATCACATTGAAGGCCAGATCGTATCACAGTGTTCAGAAAGTAGCATTGCACCAATATGACACCAATGGAGAATAGTAGCACTGAAAAACCAATGTCAATAAGAGCTTGCTCTCGCCACCACCAACATATGTATCCAGTCCGTATCTTCCTACTAGGCGCTCGGCACCCAACCTACTCCCTGCACAGCTACTACTAGCCTACTAATTGACAATGCAACTGCTGACGTCAGCAGCACCCGAAGTACTTGAAGATGTCGCCCATGCAGAACCATCGCCAATACCAGGTATGTGCCCTCACATCATCATCATCATCATCCTTCTCTCTCTCCCTTGACTCTCTCCCACGTCTTCCTTTGTTGTACACCCGCCGACCACCCCTGCGCCTCACTGTACATCCAAGCCCTGCCAGCTATGGAGGCTGGGCTATGGCGCTGCCCTCAGCAGCGCCCTGCTCCCTGCACGACCGCACGTGCCTGCACCTCGCCGCTCAGCGCTAGCAGCAGCCGAAGAGCTTCAGCTCCAGCAGCGCTGCCGCCAACATGCGAGTGCCTCAATCCCTGGCCAGGCAGCGAGCTCTTTCCTATATGGAAAGAGCCTGCCTCATTCGGCAGCCTGGCTGGACTGGCCTGGGCTCAGAAGCTTCCGGTAGGCCCCAGGATGCTGCGCCTCTGGTGCAGCTACTGGGCCTCATTCGGTTGGGCCTCCCAACTGTCTGTGTATGAGGCTGCGAATCTCGCCCAGGGCCTGTGCTTTCGGAAAGGCCTAGAAGGCCTGGGAATTTCCACGGCCTGTGTTTTCCTTCAACCAACTGGCGCAACAACACTGCCTGGACCCCAAATGCGAAATTGACAGCCGAGGGCCTCTCGTGATTTGTTAGGCCCACCTTCACTTAGGGCGGGCACAGATGGAACAGGGCCCCCCTTAGGCCTGCCGAGGATCTGAATCCTCGCATTTTTATTTTTTTATTTTTTTTTTGGCCCGCCCGGGCAAGTGGTCCCGGGCCACTCTGGTAGACCTAGGAAAACAACAAATATAAAAAAAGGTACCACCTGTCACCAATATCACACCTGCGTCACTACCACTCACACCGTTCCTCTTCCCCGACGCTGCCATCTGTCATGATAATCAGCCCTCTGGTGTACGCTGGTGTAAGCATAACATACAGAACGGGGCGTGGCGAGGAGTGACCCAAACACGCACACTGGGAAACTAAGGACAAGAGAGAAAAGACTGGGACATCACAGCCATGAACGAACCATCCGTGTAAAGCAGAGGGTAGATGCAACGCACTCGGTCATTTCGTTCTCCGTGTAAAAATCAAGGCTACCACAGTTGGGAGGAAGAGCAATGTGGTGGTGGCAGTGGTAATCAGAGGGGAGATGCACTGCAGTTGGTCATCATTACCTTATCCTCTTCGAAGCGGTCCACAGCATCTAGGAAAACGGCATCCTCCATGGCGTGTGAAATCTCAAATTCTCGAATAGTCCTTGCTTCTGTTACATGGTTTGTCGAAAACGGTGAAAGGCCAGCTTAGCAAATACAACAGATACAACAGTTCAAAAAACATCCTGCTTTTGGGAAAAAATATTTAAAAATAATAATAAAATAGTAAAAATTACTAAAAATATCCTTCTTCAAAAAAAAAAAGCACGGCGCTCTGCTGAATATGAGCATTCTAATACCCAGAAGGTAAGAAGAGTATGAACTACTAGGGAAGTCCCCTCTTAGGTTATTTGATTGCTTGGCGGAACATGGTGTTCTTCATTGAGTTGTCTGCGTCGATTACTTGCAATTGGGATCTTTAAATCTTTTCACAATTGAGTTATCCATTGACTTGACTTATCTGCATGGATTACTTGCTATTGAGATCTTTTTTTTTCATCTTTGAGTCATCCATTGAGTTATCATCGGGTTATCCGTTGAGTCATCAATTGAGTTATCCTAATGGATAGTTAATACTTATTAATTACACACTATTTGAGAGCTTTTTACCATTGAGTTATCCGCATCCCGTAGCACCTGCCGACCGATCCACCTCAAGCACCTACGGACCGACCAACCCCAGGTACTGAGGTCTTTTAACCACTAAGTTGTCTATTCATCAATTCAGTAGATGGATAACTTAACGGATACATAGTACATACATCCATGAACCAATTGCGTTATTCATACCAATTTGACCTTGTTATCTGTAAATAAGTGTTGCACATCCGGCGCCATCCGCTACTGACGTATACGTAACCGCACGAGCCGCACGCCTGTGCGGTGCGGTGCGGTGCGCCGCAGGACGCCAGGAACCCGCCCATGTGTCGCACCAGCAACAATTTCCGGTTTTTTCACTTTTTTAACTATTCTTTTTTTTTTTTTTTTTTTGCCGTTTTAATAGATGCAGAAGAGTGTACTACCTCAGGAAGAGATCCTGTTCAATACAGCAGTGCAAATTTTTCTTCTTGGTACCATTGAGCATCAGAAAGAGCCTCAAATAGGTCTTCGGGACATTAGTCTCGAGTCTCGAGTCTTGAGTCTTGAGTCTTGACCGGTAGGTGGTGACGTAACTGACGTTACTCTCCCATCATGCTGCAACAAATTTCCGAAGGGGGTGCAGGTGACCACTGGTGCAGGCCTGCGACCCCTTTTTTTTCTGGGTGCCGATCTCCCCCGGGGTGTCGTACATGCGCAATTGCCCGCACGGGATGCACTTGCATGTATGATACTTATTGATCCGATCTGGAGTTCCCTGCGCCATACATTCTCGTTCTGCTCGACTTCCCGAACGTGGACAACATGCATATATATCTTTGAAAAGATGGCACCTGCTCCTTCCCCCTCCCCACCACAGAAGCACACACACTCGCACAAACAAGTAGACATGCATGTGCATTATGCAGAAAAAACACATACACTCATGCACAGCACAGACATGTGATTCTTGACTTAGCATGCATGCATGGGCGGGAAGACAGCTAAGTGGGCATGATCTTATGCCTTCGCATCAGCCCCTTGGGATGGTTGCTGGCTGGTTTTGCCTTGGAGGAGGAGGAGAAATGAGGAACTGGGCAGAGTGCACGGCTGGCAAAGCTTCTTTCTTTTTCTTCTTCTTCTTTTAATTTGCACCATTTCATGATTACCGCATGTCACATACTTGCGCAGCGACCATGCTAATCTTCTCTGTATCGTTCCAATTTTAACGGATGTCCCAACGCATGTCATACTTGCGCAGCGACCATGTTAATCTTCTCTGTACCGTTCCACTTTCAACGGATGTCCCAAAGGACATGACAGGTGTCCCAAAGTACACTCCTTGTTGTGTCATATAGCAAAACAAGAAATAAAAGAAAGCAAGATTCACGCCAAGTTGTCTGCTGAGTGTGTATGTGCCCCAAGGAACCGTGCACTCTGCCCTGTTCCAATGCCAACGGATGTCCCAAAGGACACAACCGGTCTCCCAAAGGACACTCCTACCACACCTTCTCACAGTCCCACATACATACACACTCATCAGGCAACTTGGAGCAAATCTTGCTTTCTTTTATTTCTTGTTTTGCTCTATAAGGGGACTCTCACTACTGTATCCAACTGGATTTGAACACTGGATCTGTTTATGACAGTGCGTACTACGTAGTTACAGTTGTGTTAGCACTGTGTTTACCAATTCAGCCACCAGGCAGGTACAGGAGCAGACATCGCTTGAATCCGAGAGCGTGGCAAGAAAAACACTCCCTGCAGCCAGAAGACGACAAGATGAGTGCGGCTTGTCCCCCCTGGCGGGTTGTGGGAGTAATTGCCTCTGAGCTTCCCAGATCGCGCCAGGTGTTAGGAGCTTGGGTAGTGGTCCCCGCACAGAGCAGATATAGGTAGGCTATAGATAGGTAGGCCCAGCTTCCCTCCCGACCCATAACCCTTAGCAACCCATAACCAGTAGAATAGTTCGCTTCCATCGGCATATTAAGGTACGGCTTGTGATCCAACCAGTGCAGAAAGATAAGGGCAGTCACGAGACTACATAAGGGTAGGTAGGTAATTAGGGTGAGGTAGATACAAGATTGAGAGAAGAGAATAGGGTAGGAAAATACAGCTCGTCCCCCGTATGAGGAGAAGACGGCTGTTTTTTTTTTTGTTTTTAACTTTTTGTTTACGAAAAAAAAAGAAGACGAGACGAGTGCAGTAGGATTCGAACACTGTATCTGTTTATGACAGTATATAGTTACAGTTGTGTTAGCACCGTGTTTACCAATTCAGCCACCAGGCAGGTAAAGGAGCAAACATCGCTTGAATCCGAGAGCACAGCAAGAAAAGCACTCCCTGCAACCAGAAGAAAACGCGATGAGTGCAGCAGGAGCTTTTACGCACTCGTCTATCATACGGCACATTCAGGGATCGAGTCCCGTAGGGAAACAAAAAAGAAAGAAAGAAAGACGAGACAAGTGCATTATGCTCGATCAAATTACATTGCTATATACACGGCTGAAGTCTCAAAGTTCATTTCAAATTTCAAAAACAAATAGTCTGCTTTCACCTTCTCTCTCTGCCTCTTGCCTAAGATCCTCATATAGAGCTCTCTCCATGGTGAGCAGAAGCTCTTCATACTCCTCATTGTTGAGCTCATCGGGTGGTTGAGGATAACTATAGCATCTCGGTCCTGCACGGTGATCGTCTGGCACTCGTCTGTCGAATTCCCAAAGCATATCGACCTCCATAGCCTGCTCCTTCGCTTCGCTGCCAACCATCGGGCCTGCATTTGACTGACATGAGGGATTTTGGTGCTCTTCCTCATGGGCCTGACAAGGTCCGTTCTCCTCCCCACGCTCTGCTTCATTGCGATTCTGAAGTCGTCCAACCTCGTTCGAGATGATGAAGCCAAATGCTGAGGAGATAACGTTCTGCACAGAGCGTACCGACAAACAACGCAGATTGGAAAGTGAGTACGTGGATGACATGCACTAGAAAAAAAGTGAGTCCTTGAACGTTAGGGCATCAACCCACTGGTGCTACGTTCATGCTATGAACACACAAACCTGGCCATGTTTACGACCAGGTCCATGCCTTCCAAGCAGGCACAAACTTATCACCACTGGGGCCTGCACCCTAGAGAACATTCTGCATAGAGCGCACCGCATTAAACAATGGTGATAAGTTTGTGCCACGTCATCGACGCCACGACATCGCAGCCACGCCTCGTCCTCGTCGTCCTGCCACTGCCGCGATCCTTGCCGCGCCGCCAGGTAAGCACAAAAATTTTCTCTTTCTTTTCTTCTTTCGTCTTCTTCTTCTTTTCTTCTTTCGTCTTCTTCTTCTTTTCTTCTTCATTCTCTCGAAGACTCCCCTCCCCCGCGACTTTGAAACTTCGATTCTGAATCGAAATCGAACTCCAAGTCGACTTCGATTTCAAATCGAAATCGATTCCGATTCACCCCTCTCCCCAACTCCGCTATCGACCCGACCCCGAC
>BFEA01000503.1:163591-181663 GCA_003427395.1 Chara braunii | reverse complement strand
CGCAATGGTCTTTGCTGGTGTACATCTTCTTGAGGGGAGGAGAAAAGGAGTTCGGTTGGCGAGAAGGGGCTTCTTCTTCTTCTTCTTCTTCTTCTGCTGCTGCTGCTGCTGCTGCTGCTGCTGCTGCTGCTGCTGCTGCTGCTGCTGCTGCTGCTGCTTCTTCTTCTTCTGCTTCTTTCCCTCTCTCTCCTCTCAAGTTCATTCATTTCTTTTTGTGTAATGAACCCAGTCTGGAGGATACTCGTCAAGTGTCGAAGTACAAGATAACTCAATGCTGAATAATGTCTCCAATAATCATCAAATTTGATCCGTGATACAATGTCTCGTAACCAGTAGACGAAAGGAGAGGAGGGGGAGAAGAGACTTGGGTGGAAGAGTAAGTATCCATCAATGACCACATAGATAGTAGCCCCTCGATTCCCTCTCCTTCTTCGGGCCTCCCCTCGCCTCCACGTCAACAAACAGTGTCCAAGAAATGAGCCTGACAGGGCCTGATCGCATCAGAGTGCCACGTGGCACAGTTCTCCCGTGAAGACGTTACAGCAGCACGCACTATCGACATCAGCAACAGATAAGTATCCTCTCTCTCTCTCTCAATCCACAGATCCCGATCTCCCTCCTTGTCGCATCCAACTCCGCAATGAAGACAGGGTGGCAAATGCCACGTCAGCAAAGATAGACAGTGTGGCATGCGCCACATCAGCAAGCCAGAAGACAGCTGGCGCCAAAGCAGAAAGGTGCCAGCACGCGTGCAGCAGTCTCGCGTCGTCGTCCCGCAATGCCAGCATGCAGCCAGCGTCAAGACAGTGTCGCACCGACGTCCTAGCCAGCATCAAGTCAGCATGGCAAGACTGAATATCAACTCCAGGAGGCAGGGGCCTTATGTAGTGTTTGACGAGGTTGACCTGCCTCAGGTCTCCCACCCACGGTGGTTCGGATTGACTCACAGCTGACGGCCTGGATCTCGTACAGTTGCAGACTTCCACTTGGTCCGAATGCTGTCTGGATACCTGCATACAAACAAGTGTGTGTGTCTGATCGGCGGCCTGGGTTGGGTCCATGCAGACTTCGACTCATGGGCCGCTGGGCAGTTGACTTTAGTAAACTGTCGGGCACAGGGCCCCTGAATTCACTTTCAGGGGTTCTTTTCCCCCGTTCACAGCGCGGCCTTAGGCCGGCGTCGGGCCTGCGGGTGACCTTAGACAAACAACGAGGCATATGGGGCGGGTAACTGGACGGCATTGTGCTCCCTCGTGAATTTGTATTTTGAAATTGGCCAGGATCGTAACAAGAGGGAAAACAGAGCATAGAATCCAATTTTTGTTGTGTTGTTCATAGCTTATTATTTTAGGACCTCCTGGGTCACTGTTTATTCCCTTGTTGTCGCCCAGTCGCCCCAAAGCCATTTCTGCCTGGACTTTAGCAGTTGTCTCCATTCTATGGGGATGCTTTCGATGATGCTAGAGACGTTGGCCTGTAGATTGTGGCTGCCTTTCAGGGTTGCCCTTAGAGGGCCTTAGTTCCTTTTCGGTTAGTGTTTGTATCCATAGTGTTGAATCGAAAAGGAACTAAGGGCCCAAATGACCCTTTCTAACCGAAAAGGAACTAAGGGCCCAAATGATCCTTTCTAATCAATGACCCCATTTGGTGTTCGCTTTGGTGAGTTGGATGTCGTCACTTATCTCACCTTTGATCCAAGGGTTGCCGAATATTGGTAGTCTGAGGACTGCATCTCTCCTTTCGGGGGCCGACTCTGTTTTTCGGGGAAGATCCCTTTCCATGAGCCTATGAGTTGCTCTCAAAAAGGATTTTGTTTTGCCTTGGTTCTCTTCTTCCACGGTGGACTGCCAGTGATTACTATTTCTATTTTCTTTGGGGAGGGGCCAGCTTTGATTGAAGATCGAAAAGAGGCCTGAGATGTCGGGAGGAGAATGGAAGGGTGCCAGTTCTCTGATGCTATTGAGGGCCAACAGTACCCATTGGAGGTTGTCTTGGAGAGTTGACTCTGAAGATCCATTTTTGTTGTAGGACCTATATCTGACGTGCTGGGTCTATGATTCCTAGTCCACCTTTTCCTTTGGATTGTGTGACTATCTGCCATGCTTCAGTATGAAACTCTGTTTATCGGGCTTCCAGGTCCATAGGAAGGTTGCTGCCCTGCAACAGACATTGCTTTTTTTTTTCCTTCTTTTTCTTTTTCTAAGAATCTACTTACAGGTCTGTTGTAACCAACTTACGGAATCACCCCTGCAAATTTGGCTTTTTCCAGATAAGTCCCTCTTTGAGGCCTAATAGATCAAAGCACAACCAGATGGGTAGAGTACAGCGAGCACTCTTTTTTTTTTTTTTTTTTAACAATACATCAACCAGGGTTCCCCTGCTGCAGCAAGCACTCTGGCAGTCCAGATGGCATGGAAATGCACATATAGATTCATCACTCAAAAACCTCGAGAACCCGAACACAAAGGATGGGCAAAACTCTAATTCCTTATGCCTTCCTTCTTGTAAAGAAGGGTTACTACCTGAGAGAAGATGGGAGTGGGCTCCGACTTCAGAAAGTGGGTAAGAATCCTATACAATGACGCTCAGGGCGTAGTACTAGTCAATGGCTTCCTTTCCAACCCCTACAAAATGCCGTGATCGGTGAGACAGGGCGACCCCCTGGCAGCCCTAGCCTTCGTCTTTGTCATGGAAACCGCTGTTGCAGCCTTCCGAAGAAAGTATACCTCAATAGAAAGACTGGAAAACATCAGTGCGACCGCTACACGAGGCCAAACCCTTAACTCGCGAACTAGCCTCTTATTCGCTGATGATCTGACAGTCCTAATCAGAGCTTCCAACTACTCCTTTCAAGCACCACTAACTAGGGCAATGAAAGCATTTCAATTGGCTTCATAATCGGAGGCTTGCAGATTCCCCCCTTCCAATAGAACTATGCCCGGACGGCCTACAGTGGCCAGACTGACCCTTCAGCTCCCATCCTTTTTTGGGGAATTAACGTCAGTATAAAAGGCTGCCGCCTCATGTGGGCAGAGGTGGCAGCCTCTTTGATATCATCAATAATCAACAGAATGCACAACTGGCAGGAAGTACACAACTCGTTACTCGGAAGAACCGTGGCCTTGAACAACTTGATCTCGACAAAGATGATGTAGTACGCCACCTCGATCTGTTTCCCTTCCTCCAATTCCAACAACGTAGCCCTGGCTCCATATACATTCTGGGGAGCGTCAGTCCAGTTCCTATTCCACCGCCAAGTCAGATATACCATAGCTACGATCCGGACGTCCTGACCACCGTCCAGACGGTCTGGATTCAGTCCCGACTCCAGACGTCCGGTCTGGAAGGTCCGGGTCTGCTAAATTTCAAGGGATAAACATAAAAATAAAAACGGTGCAGGACCCTCCCCACTGGGGAGCCGAGCCCCCAACTTGTTTTGGGGGGTTTTCAGGCCCGTTTTTGTTTTTTTTTGGGGTGCGGACGTGATCTATCTGTATAATAATTTATTATACATATTACATACCCGTTTTTTCAATTATTAATTTATTAATAAGTTTTTGACTTTTAACTCGAGCTTGGCTAGGAATTCGAACATGACTCTGAGGCAAAAGTGGTTTGTATTTTTATTCTCCATAACTGTCAAAACATACTTTTTTTTCAGATTTTTTTATTACTTTTTTTTTTTTTTTAACGTTCCGGACGGATGTGTCCAGAAGTCCAAACGTCTGGACCCGACTGGACATGCATCCGGTCCCCAGACATGAGCTGTCCGGGTCCGGGTCTGGCTTAGCCACGAGATATACAACAAGAACACCCTCACGCTTCCTTCCGTATGGCCGAAGGACCCCTGAGCAGCATTGATTACTCCAAACGTCCGGAGGATTGACTGTCAGCTTGCCTTCCCTCTACTTCTCCTCTCAGGTTGTTTCCCCAAACCTGCCAAATCTAACATGAAAACAGGAAAGGACAAAGGGATGAGGAAGCCAGAAGCCCTTGAACTTGGGCCTCGCTGCACTACTCTTGAAATGCACAAAAGACAAAAATCATGGCCTTGTATCTTTCCATATTCTGGAGGAAGATGCACTCTCGTTTTGCACGTTTTGAGAGTAGTGCAGCGAGGCCCCTTGTCTGGGCTGTCCAGCCAGAACTCTGATCTTGTAGAAAGTTGCTGTATCGTTGACGATATCCTGATCTCTGTCATGCGGTCAAATTAGGTGGCCTGTATCCGGTTCCGTAGATCCGCTGATTGGGACCTCCGCCTTCTCAGCCCCACTTCCGAGTTGTGCCACTCTTTCCACCATCATAGGCAGGAGCCACTTATGTCCACTACCTTGCCTCCCACCAGCCATACCCTATTACCCTTGCAAAATTAGCTCTGAAATTCTGCTGCAGATCCAAATCTTCCGGGATGGAATGCTTGGTTTTCTGCCATTTGCAGAGAATCTCAGCCTGAATCGGCAACCTTGCAGCCGCCCACACACTCTCTCTTGGACTGGATAGGCCCTCAGGAGTTATGCCGCACCTTTCCTACCGTATGGACCAAAGTGTGAGTCTGTGTGACCTTTCTGATCATGCCGAACCAGGTCCTCTCCGTCTTTCGAAGTGGTCGGGGATGTTAGTACATACGAGGAGTTGGATAGGGTGTTCAGGGAAGGGGGTTAGGGAAAGGGGATTCCCAGAGATCAGATGCCCTAGCCCAGTATTCAGTCGCCTCACTACATCATATTAGACAGCGTATACATGTCTTCTGATGCATAGTCCGAGCTGTTGGGATCGTTCCTCCTCCTTCTGATGTGTAGCCATTGGTTGACTGGTAGAGCTACGTAGGTGATAAGCCATTGGAGGCTGCTAATTTTGACAGGCCGAATTGTTTTGATTCCATGGTATTTCGGATATCTGATTGGCATTCTAACCGATTAACTTTAACTGATCAGGATGCCTGTACCTGCTGTACGTAGCATCTTGCAGGGACAAATGTGTAAATTTTGCAGGGCTGAGACTGGATTTGAGCTCTTTCAGGGAGTGTCTGCTTGCAACTTGGTATGTTCAGAGGCACAGGTCACAGGACTAGAATTCAGAGAGGAACAACTACTTACAAGGAAGAACAGACAAAATGATTGCAGCAGACAGGCCGCGGCTGACGGGTACCGGTCTGAAGCAGGCCAAGCCACGACCAGTCCTATATTTAGCTACTACAGGGCAGCGGCTCATCAGTTGTTCATTCGTGAAGTTGCGGAAGCGCTGCTGCTGCTTGTGTGGCCAAGCGACTTGGGAAAGACGAATGTTCGAAGGAGAAGGGAGCGTCGACGCCAACCACAGCTACGGTAGTGATAAGGGAGCAACGCGGCCATAGCCGCCAAGGTCTGAGTCTGAACTGAGCGGGTGTATCCAGGGCAGGATCCAAAGGCAGGAGAGACAGAGAGAGAGAGAGAGAGAGAGAGAGAGAGAGAGAGAGAGAGAGAGAGAGAGAGAGAGAGAGAGAGAGAGAGAGAGAGAGAGAGAGAGAGAGAGAGAGAGAGAGAGAGAGAGAGAGAGAGAAGGGTGGACATAGAGACAAGGATAGGGAGAGCTGTAGTCTGGTACATACCTGGTTTGAGTCAGAGTCAGTGAGAGCGGCAGAGACCACAGAGACATGAACACTTTCTTTTTGTATAATAATTTAATAAAGATATTTTGTGTCTCAGCTATCAGTTCCAAGTGTGAACGCTCATCTGGATGCTCGTTGCATGTATGTACGCGGTTGAGGGTGATCGACTTGCAAATCATTGCATCAAGGTAGGAGCATCAAAAAAAAAAAAAAAAAAAAAAAAAATCCAGGTACGAGCATCGGGTACCGGATAAGATTGCAGTTCGCCATCATATTCCCACCCATCATATGCCAGGAACCAGTTCTGTGTGCTGTCTTGTTTGGGTGAGTCCCCTGATAAACTTTAAGAACTCGTTAATCTAAGAAGAAGTGCATGGGCTGTCCCTGGCCCTTGCTCTGTGCCATTTTCTGTGCCTGGGAACGCCGAGTACATTCCAGCATCTGGTTTTAAACCGCTAGTCCACGGCCCCAGCCTTGCAGAAAGTTTTTGTCGCCAGAAGCAAAACTCGGAGGCGCCACGCGGCCGGGCCCACCGTTGAAAAAAAACTTGCGGCCTCCGAAGTGGTGCAGGTTTCATGCTGACACCCGCGGACCGATATGTGGTCTACTGGTGCTTTAAAGTAGATCTGAGAGTTCTCGGCACGCCAGATCTGAGACGAGTTCTAGAAGAAAGGCAGGCTGACAGTCAATCCTCACTGAACATGGAGTAATCAATGGTGATCAGACCCTGCAGGGTGTCCTTCGGCCAAACGGAAGGAAGAGTGGGTCTTCAATTGACTTATCTTTTCGACTTGCCGGGGCAAGAAGAACCGGACTGATGCTCCGCCCAGAATGGATATGGAGCCAGGAGTCCCAGGACCATAAGGGCGTGTTTAAAATAATTATAAAAAAAAGAAACAGCTCATGGACTGAGAAGAAAGAACAAAGGGCGGGCAATTTGATCATCGTCTGAACTCTAGTAAATGGGGAGTCCGTACCATCTTATATCTTCAAAAAGGCAAGCTACAAGATGCATCTAAGAGTGAAGATTAATCCAGCGGCCTAGCTCAGTTGGTTAGGCATGCAAGTGGCGTTCAGGAGGTTGTGGTTTCAAGCCCCATAACCACCTGAGGCGCACTTCGTGTCAAAACCAGCTGTGATAGTCCGCTGGATACCTCCGATCGGGGTACTGGTAGGGTCTTCGGCCAACACGGGTGTGAGTGCGCGTGTGAATGGGTTGTATGTGGTATGTGGGAGAGTGTTGGCCTTAGACACGTACTGCTATTCTATTAGGGGTGGGGGACGATGAAAAGCGCGGCACAGCTACTGACAAAATACTCAGTCTTGCGTTAGCCGGAGCCCCACTGGTGGCCCCACCCCATCTGTGACTACCGCTGTTGGGGTTGGAGGCAACATGCAATCCCTTCATTGTGAGGTGGCTATGCTTGCAGGGGTCCCTTCTATATAGCCTTAGGAGAAGTGGTTGGTAGGTAGTGAAAGGCAAAAAGGAATTTGACAGAAGAATATTGTGTAGTTTCTTTTTTTTTTCTTAAAGGAAAAGAAAAAAAAGGAGCGAAGGTTGGAAAAACTGCCACTCCCTATTGCATGATCATTCACATATGTCCTTGCTATCGAGAGCACAAGTACTGCTACAGTGCTACCCACTTTGTGGATAGCATCAAATGTTTTTTTTTTTTTTTTTTTTTTTTTTTTTTTTTTTTTTTTTTTTTTNTTTTTAAGCATCAAATCATTCAAATCATCAAATGTTATTTTCATTTTCTTTTTTTTCCGAATTTGGACCATATCTCAATTTATGTGTGTCATCCTTGTGCAGGGGCCACACGCTAATCTTACCAGCCAAAAAAAAAAAAAAGTGCCTGAGGCGGTTCGTATTTTTTTGGCTCGCAGAGGGAATCCGCCTCGGCAACAAAAAGAGACTCTCGGAGGTAGCGGTCTTTTAGGAACACAAGTACTGCTACCCATGCTACCCACTTTGTGGATAGCATCGAATGTTATTTCCTTTTTCTTTTTTTTCCAAATTTAGACCATACGTCAATTTATGTGTGTCATCCTTGCACAGGGGCCATTGTAATCCTACCAGCCAAAAAAAAAAAAAAAAAAAAAAGTGCTCCCGTGATGGTTCATATTTATTAACTTTATTTCCTTTTTTTTTCAGATTTTGTAGTCGTCATTTAGGAGCAGAAGTACTGCTACCCATGCTACCCACTTTGTGGATAGCATCAAATGTTATTTCCTTTTTCTTTTTTTCCAAATTTACTATTTAGACCATATCTCAATTTATGTGTGTCATCCTTATGCAGGGGGCATGGTAATGCAAGGAATATGCGCGAGAGAGCGATAGACAGAAAACCAAGTTGCAAAATCACGAAGAAGCTCAGATAGTCATGAACCAAGCAGAGAGAGTGCAATGCACCAAGATACCGTCCAAATACGAGCAATACAATGAACTCGAATGTCAATGTCCCCACTCTGTGGTCACACCAACACTGTATCCAATGTCGCTTTTACTGACAGAAGACATCTGGCCATACATACATTTCATTACAAGGTCCTCAAACAGAATGATAATTAAACCACCAGTACTTGGCCCAGCTATCGGCCGCGGCGCTTTCCCGTATACGCGCTGCGCCTTTAGGGCTTCGGGGTACCGGACCACAATGGCTGGAAGCGCCAGCAAAAAGAATTTTGAAACGGTACCCCGGCGCTTCGGCGAAAATTGGCACGCAGGGGCATTCCAGGCTCGGCATCGATAGCTGGGCCAAGTACTGGTGGTTTAAATGGATATGGAACACATCCGGGCTGCTCTCCGATCGGCGCCGGCTGTCCATTTGAAACCTAGCCGTCCGTTTCCCACCTAGCGGTGCATTTTACATCTAGTCAGAACTCTGCTAAACTGTGGTAAACCGGAACCATCGGCGGAGTGATGGGACAGCTAGACAGTGTGGACACCAACAAGCCTAGCTCAGTTGGTACAACCATGAACTATTGAAATACAGACTCGAGCTCAAATCCAGATACTAGCAGATGAATCGGCATGACAGCTAGACACCAACGAGCCTAGCTCAGTTAATCCACCCGCGAACTATTGAAATACAGACTCGAGCTCGAATCCAGATACTATCAGATGATTCGGCGGAACGGAATGGGACAGCTAGACACCAACGAGCCGAGCTACACCCATGAACTGCTGAAATACAGGCTCGAGCTCGAATGAGTCAAATCCAGATAATATCAGATGAACAGAACAAATCCATTCTGTATTACTCGGGGGGCCATCAGTTCAGTGATGATATCTCAAGGAACAGGACAGCTAGATATCTACCAAACTCCGACTCAGGATGGCATATATGTACCATAAGCGCCTTTAGGACCTTTCGCCAACACACATGCTGCCAGTTGAAAGCATACCGAACAAAATGGAATAATAATTTTTTTTTTTAATTAAAAAAAAGGAATAAGTATACCTCAGCTAGCCACTGTCTTTCTGTCTCTGGTTAAATGGTATACAGACAAGTTCTTTGCTTGCAACTCACACCTGTCGGTCTGCCCACCTCCATCACTCTGTGTTGTTACATTGCTTCAAGTAATGTACTAGTTGATGTCCTGACTCATGACAGCCAAGGGCGATGAAGCAACGGTGTGAGCTCTCACTGGCTCACAGTACATTACACCAACAGTACAAACTCTCCCAATTGGCAAGGCACCTATGCCTCTCTGATCACTGCCATCACTCTCCTCCGCCTTTGACGGGTTTTGCTAATGTCAGCAAATTTGCTACCAGAAGTCCTCAACAAGTAAGAATTCTAATTCTTCCAATGACAAGGAAAGCTATGAATCTCCGAACACTTGAACTCTCAAGCGCCATCATGCTTTGCCACTAAGCAGTCTATGACTGCCAACATCAGCAAATTCTCTACCAGTAGTCCATGACATCTTCTTAGTATCATCTTCCACATCTTCTTGGCATATTCTCGACACCTTTGCAACATTATTCCTCTTCACATCTTCTCGACATCGTCACAGCATCGTCTCGGCATCGTCTCGGCATCGTCTCCGGCATTTTCCCGTCTCGGCATCTTCTTAATATATCATCTTGAAGTCTTCTTGACATTTTGTTCATGGTGCGTTGCAACCTGGTTCACATCTTCTCAGCCCGTGGTTGCTCAGATATATCAACCACTGTTCTTATTCAGAGTGACCCATAACTTCTCATGAACATTATCGCCATCTTAACCGTCACCACAACCACTCTGTCATCATGATCAGTGAGCCTTCACTGCTTGTAGTAAAGTTCTCTCATCTTACACACACTTGTCAGGCAGGCCCTTCTCCGACATACTATACTGTGTTTGTGCCATCAACTGTAATCTCGAGCATTGATAAACCAGACGTAACCATCCCCACAACCAGGGCAATGCCAAGCAGGTATAAGCCCACACGAATCATCGCCGTAGAGAGAGAATGGCACAACCATCATAATCATTACCATCTGAGCTCCTAAGCAGAGGTCCATGGACTGGTTGCATGGCCTTTGCTGGCCCTTCTCACTGACAGCGAGTTTATGCTCCACCGCCTTCCCCCGAATAGAACGTACACCGTACAGTCATTTCAGCTGTGTATTTTTGGAGCATCTTTCAGTCTAGTAGACGGAGCAATAGCGACCGTAGGTTCTACACGGGGTAAGACGGTAGCGACTGCAATGTCAAGCAACGATGATGTCATCAACCGCTTCGGTCCGGTCTCTACCGTGTGGGAGGCGAGCTCTCTTTGCTGCAACTGCGTCGTAGGAAACAGCACAGTTCATGCATTACTTGACAATCTGCATCTTGTAGTCATTCGAGTCGTGGTCACACCCACCCGGAGAGGCCACGCAGAGCGAAGGACTCTGCAATTTGAGTCGTGGTCACACCCACCCAGAGAGGCCATACTCGCACTAACAAACGTTATCTGACTGAAATTACGGCCAGACCTGGATGCATCTGACAGTAATCACGTCCAGAGCTCAGTCAAAATAGTCCGAGTGTGAGTATGCCCTGAGTGTGGTCACAGGTAGCCAGAAGTAAGGCGACGGAGGGAACGACTCCTTGGTTTCTGGTTTTACCTCTATCTAGTAAGCGATACAAGACGCTGGAACCCTCTCCACCCGTCTTTCCGCTGACATCAAGGACACCACCATAACCAGGAATCCCAAACCTATCATGCCTGCCAACACTGGCAAGTCTGAACACTGATCTTGATTGTCCCTCCAGTCTATTTGATATGTCACGGAGTCACAACTACTCAGGTCACGGCTGTGGGTGTTCGACCCGTGTCCCCCGGACATCTTTTTTGAGAAAGGGGTGGGATTCGAGCTCTCTGATTGCGCTGCATCCCCAGCAGGTCTATCTTTGTAGTTCTCATCAGCAGCGCCTACTTGCAGGCGATCTGTTTTTTCTTGCTCAGTGAGGGTTGTTGGCACCACAGTGCGTTCTTCGCTGCTGCTTCCATCACCTTGGAAGTCTGGATAAGCAGCAAAGGTGTGTTTCACATTCATTACAGATCCAAAGAAGTCTGTGACAGGAACCCTCGAAATGTCCCGCTGGAAAAGGTCTGTACGATACTCCACATGCGAGAGCAGCAAGGCTGGGTTGAAGGACTGGAACAAGCTTAAGATCGAGGCAGAACTGTTGATGTCAAGATTTTCAAAGAAGCTTAGAGTATAGTACGTGAATCTGTCGACAACGGAAACCCCGACATCGCTGTCCATGTGATGGGAATACGAGTTCTCCTTCTTCTTGCTGCTCCCGATGGCAATCACGCCGGGCGAGTACAGTTGCGTGTTCAACGTACTCGCCTGGCATGTGTCCACCATGATCAGGACTTCGTTGTACCTACCCTTCTGGTGCATTTGCTGAATGGCGTCCGCCAAGTCGTGGCTCTGAATCTCCTCGTAGTCTTGAAACTTTAGGAACTCGTCGCCTCCGTGCCCAGTCATATAGATCAGAATGTTGCTGCCGGCGTCCGTCAGAAGGCGCTTCGACCGAGGAACTGCAGGATCGTGCCTCCCTGTTAGCACTCTCAAGAAGTTCTCCACCGTCACCTCGTATCCTCGGTAATCGACCTCCACGTTGTCCCCGTAAAGATTCAAACGACGATTCTTGTTGTTAAACACCTGTGCAGGGTACGTGTTACGTGCATTGCATGCCATGTCGTCGGCAAGCATGAGGATGATGTGATCATCAGCAATGCCGAGCCGCTTCACGGTCCTATACAAGGACAACGTGTTCGCAACATGGCGGTAGTTGAACCAGTACCGGGAGGTGCAGACGAGAACAGCCCAGTTATTCGTGTGTGCCCGCCCCGATCCTCCACGCACCCACTGCGCAGCTATTTCCTCCGCTCCAGCTCCCACTCCCGCTCCTCCTGGTCGCCCTCCACCACCCCAATTTATGCCACTCATCGCAAGCGCCACTTGGCTGAAGAGAAAAGCTGCGCAAAACCCTGATACGCACAACTGTCTTGCACAGCCGGATGAACTCCCTGCTGCCCCTTCCCGAAGTCTGCGACTCACACGCGGGGTGCCGGACTGGACAACTCCTAGAACATCAACCTGCAGCCACCCACAGTGCCGCAGCCCGATGTCAGTGAAACAGACGAAGTAAGGACCCAAACCGATAACTAAACAATCGCACTGATCGGGGGTATTCTTGCAAAACAGCAGATGAAAGGGGGAGAGCACAAGGAGATTGGACATCTGCCAAGGGAACAAAAGAACTGCACCTGCCATTCTTCCTCTCCATGTCAGCATAGGCAATGGGACCCGTCAAGCCTGGTGAAACCACATGCACGCCAGTAGAGAATCACACCCAAAAGATGTCAACTGCAACAGCGCCAGCGGGAGAAAATCGGAGGCCGATCTGGCATGGATACTGTGAGCTAGGACTCTGACATTATGCCACTCATTGACGTCATGACGATGCAGAGCATGCAGAAACAGCAGCGAATCTCCGCATAACCATGCCCCATGAGTTGCAGGGCTGCAGCAACAGCAGGGAAGGCAGGAGAGAACAAGGTATCAGATGACCATGTGAAGTGATGAGAACAACTCCAACACTTCATCACTGTGTATTTGTTGTCTTCTTCATTTTCACAGCCAACAGTGCAATCCCCTTAGCCTGCATAAGTACTGCTAACTGGAAGAATGCTCCAGTTGGCCAGCCTCCCCACAACCATATCAGAAATACTCTCCACATCATTGGCGAAGCGCAGTCGAAAGCCAGTGCCAGGGCTGCTGGCCTGAGGGGAGGAAAAAAAGGCCTCTTGCAGCTTGTTAAACTAGCCATCTGAAAAAAAAAAAAAAAAAAAAAAAAAAACTAGCCATCTAACCAATGCGCCCAGCTGGCTCAGTTGGTAAACCCATGACTTGTTGAAATCCAGACCTGAGTTCGAATCCAAATGGAACTAGATGAATGGAATTCTTCAATTACCTTGGGTTGGGGGAGGGGGGGGGAGGGGAGGGGGGTCAGTTCCATGATGATATGTCAAGACTGTCGCCCTTTTACAAAGAGGAAAGAAAAAGGAAAAAAACAGCCATCTAGCCACCTTGACGAGCGCAGGACCTTAACCCATGCTACCATCCAGCCATCTTAAGGGAAAGAGATGCGGAAGGCGCTCGGTGACAGGGGACAGCAAACCAAACCACTGTGGACTGTGAAATGTACTCCCAAAATTGGCACCACCAAGTTCACATCCTCAGTCTGCACCTTTCCCCTTTCGCAGCAGAGAAAGCCCCACATAGCGTCACGAGCAAGTAAATCCAATCACTGCAAAGCAATCGCCTCCACGAAAATTCAAACTCAGACAAAAGGCAAAGACCTCCTGTCTCCAAGGCGAGGACACTCCCCACATTGCTTGAGCCTCCAGTCTTTCTTTCGCTTTTTCCTTCGAGAGGGTTGCTCCTATCGTTACGGTATATCCATCAGGGTATGAACTCTCAAATAACTTTATCAAAACAATTACAGGTTTGTACGATTCCGCTACGAGGCAGGCAGGTACTCATCGCTTCTGCCTCTTCTGCCTCTCATGCAAAGTCAGGTGAACTAACGAACCCCTAACCACTAGCTAGCCCCAAACCTACTACCCCCGGGCCCAAATGGCCCGTGTGGTGCATACCACATGCATGCTTCCTCCAACCACTTGCACCTGTCAAGGCGAGTACCATTCAGTGTGTGTTGAAACCTCTGAACATACCAGACAATGTTCATCCACCTACCGTCCTCCACCGAATAGAATCCGAATAAGAACATACGGGCGTAAATGTCGTGTTTGGGCCAACTTTCAGTCTAGATGCAGCATAAATATAATGATTGTACGTTCTATTCGCGGTGTGAAAAGAGTAGGACAGGTTCTCCCTCAGGTTGGTTGGCAACATCCCACCCTACACATGAGTTCCAATTCCGCCATTGCTAAGCAGAGTCCTGTTGAATATGCTATAGATCCAATAACCGACCAAGTTCGGACCAACAAATCCGTTCGATCAGCTATCTGTATAGACCTTAGATTTGCACAATGCCTCTCCGACAACCATTCTCCTATCACCTCCTAACTGTGGTAACTGAGCAATGAACCCTCCTGCCCTCTCCTGCCCTGAAAAATCCCAAGGGTCGTGTTGATTCAGCTCAACACGTGAGTTCACATACGGCACATAGATCGCAAACAGAGACCTCATGGATTTCAGGAAAGACAGTCTGTAACCACAAGTCCTGAAAAAGACATGATGTGCCCTCGGGAAAGGGGAACGTACGGGCTGCCACTGTGATTCCAAAACGGCCCACAAAGAACAACAGCATAAATTCAAAACGACAAACGAGCACTGAGATGTAATTCTGCTCTGCACTCGACGAAGAAAACGGACTCGAGAAAACAGCACAAAGCCAAACAGTGACCCGAAAGATAACCATTACATATAAAAAAGGGAGCTTCTTTAGTTCTCCTCTAACAGCTACACGTAGCTAGCCCCCCAAAAGAACTCCATTACGGTTCTTATGGGTCACTGTTTGGCCTTGTGCTGTAATTCCTCAGGGAGCTGCTTTAGTTCTCCTCTAGCCGCGAACCCCCCAAAAAAACCTGCAGTGTACTAGCTATCTTAAAAGCTGCGACCCAAAAACCTTCAGCGTACTACTACCCCTCGAAAACCTGACACAAAAACAAAAGAAAAGAGGCAGCGTACTACCCCTGGAAAACCTGAGACAAAAAGCACCAGCGTACTTGAAATGAACCAACTTCTCATCAAGTTTCACCTCGCATCACCTCGAGAGTTCACACGTGAGAAGTCGAAGCTGAGATACAATCAACACTGTGGAAGCCGTCACCAAAATTATTATCATTATTATACAACGAAATGTTTATGTCTCCAGCGGCTCTGGCACACACACACACACACACACACACACACACACACACACACACACACACACACACACACACACACACACAGAACTGATCTCAACGGGATGACGGCTATGGCTTCTCTCTCTCTCTGCAGTCTCGCTCTTCTCTCTGGCTCGGCTCGCTCTGCCTCACCCTCGCTCTCTACCCTAGATCGTAACCCTGGATATTCCCACTCAGGTGAGCTTCACACTTGGCGGCTATGGCCGCTCTACCCTAACTACGAAGTATCTCAAGCGCCCCCTTTCCTCCTTCGGCGAAAGTGCCCAAGTTGCCTTAACGCTCAAGCAGCAGCAGCGCTTCCACATCTTGCAATTGGACAAGTGCCCCGCTGCTGCACTGTAGCGGCCAAATATAGAGAGCTGGACATGGCTTGCCCTGCTTCGGACCGGTACCAGTCGGCCCTGGCCTGTCTGATGCAATCACTTTGTCTCCCCGGTAGCTTCCGGACTTTCCTGGGACATGCGGCAAAAATAGGACTTGGGACTGTACTGGCCTGGACTGGACTTTTCTTGTCGGGTACCAGACTGACTTTTACCGACCTATAACGTTTCGGTACCGACACCTACCAAACTACGACCCTTCACCCTATGGACCCTACAACCTACCATACTGGGACAGCCTGGCACCGAGACCGTCTGGGAATGGGACACTTCGAGACCGTGGGACCAGGGCTGGGAATGTCTGCAGCGTGAATCGTGTCATACCACACCTATAAAAGCTGACCGAAGAAGCAGCGGGGTACTACCCCTCCTCTAAAAGAAGACCACAAAAAGCAGCACCAGACTGTCTTATGACTGATTATATCCCAACCTACCCCTCTACAGTTGTTGATAACACATACTAACAGTCGATAAACAGATCCAGTGTTCGAACTTCGAATTCTCCTGTTGGAGACGATAAGGCGAGGGCCAACCCTTTCAGAAAAGAAAGGGACCTAACAAAACAAAACAAAAACGATTGTTCGTCCTGCACGTTTGGACTCCCGCCAACGCCGCTGAAATTCCGCTTGGCACAGAAGCGCAGCCTCCCCCACCATAGCTCCTCTCTTCCTCCTTAGTTTGTTACCCCCATTCCTGTCTCTCTATACATGCAGTAATCATCCCACTGGTGCGGACACACAAGCACCTATACCAAAACACTATAACCACATTTTTTAGGGAGGTTCTCTCACTGCCCAATGTTCAGGTCTTCACAGGGAAATCTAACGGTTATCAGGGTCTATGCAGAGAAATCTGACGGTTATCGAGGTTTACGAAGGGAAATCTGATGGTTATCGGGGTCTGTGCAGAGAAATCTGACGCTTATCGAGTTTATGAAGGGAAATCTGACGGTTATCGAGGTCTAGGCAGAGAAATCTGACGGTTATCGAAGTTTATGAAGGGAAATCTGACAGTTATCGGGGTCCATGCAGAGAAATCTGACGGTTATTGGGGTTTATGAAGGGAAATCGGACGGTTATCGAGGTCTACGCTGAGAAATCTGACGGTTATCGGGGTCTATGCAGAGAAATCTGACGGTTGTTGGGGTTTATGAAGGGAAATCTGACTGTTATCAAGGTCTACGCAGGGAAATCAGACAAATTATTGCTGATTTTGCTTTCACGCACTTGTGTCGGGAGTTTTATCGGTGTTGACAACAGCTATTGCTGATTTTGCTTTCACGCGCGTGTTTATGAGACTCTGTACGATTGTAATTGGACTGCTTGGTGGTTGCATCTCATACAAATCTTTCGCATTCCGACACTTTGTCGGGGCCTGTGCTGCTGTGCAGAGAAATATGACAGATGCCGTGGCCTGTGCAAGGAAACATGACAGTTGTCGAGGTATTGGCAGGGAAAGCCGACGATTATCAAGATTATTTGCAGGAAAATCTGATGGCTATCAATTCAGGGAAGGGGGCGAAGGGGGAGGGGAGTGATTTGTCCAGCTGAATCCTCGGACTACACGGACACCCCGAAGAGACCCCAACATCCGGGCTGGTAGCAGCCCCCGCATGTTCTCTCGTGAACATGGTTCTGGCTGTTACGGGGTTCCCCGTATGCCTACAATTAGTAGTAGTGGTAGGTAGGTAGTGTGAGGTGAAATTGAGAGAATAGCTTAAAAAAAAAACAAAAAAAGGGTCAAAACTTTCCAAAGTATTTGTGCATACCCTGTTTTTTAACTTCAAAAAGTTTCAATTAGTTTCTAATAAATATTGAAATTTCCTTTGCCTTTTTCACGTGTTTTTTTTTTTTTTTTTTTTTTAATAACGAAGAGACACACAGCCTCTTCGATTCTGGGGGGCACCAGTCCGATTACTTGTCCCCGGCAAGCAAAAAAAAAGGGGTTACACGACAAGCACAAGCAAGGGCCGGTAAGAAGAAGGGGAGGCAGGATGGCTTTTCCTCAACCGGGAGTCCTCAACGAGTTTTCTATAACGTGTTCTTAAGCTGGCCGGGACACGCACCTTTCCCGCCTGGTCTGGTCTCGTGTTGACGCCCTGGGATTGCCGCAGCTGCCATAAGAGCTCAGCTCTGTTCTTCTGAACCCGCCGGACACATTCTTCCCTAAGCTGCACATATTCCACGCGACACATTTTGAAATAGAATACAGAGATGTGAGTTAATTTTTTCCCCCCCTCCTGTCGTGTTTTTTTTACCTTTCTTTTTTTTTTTTTTTTTAGGCTACCAGAGTGGCCCGGGACAGAGATTATTTTATTTTATTTTATTTTAAATTTGGTAAAGAATTTCGATGTGACCCTGATGCAAAAGTTGTTCAGTTTATTTTTCTACATAACATAGTTTTTTTTCAGATTTTTCAATTTTGGGTTCTCTTTTTTTTTTTTTTTTTTTTGGCGGGAACATTTCCTGGTCCTTGCACGGCCGTGCCGCCGGGGAAAATAGGGTGACCCGGGCGGCCCGGCTGGTAGCCTAGCCTACTATTCTATTTTTTCTAAATCACGCGGTGTTTTGATCGCGGTTAGCCCCCGCGGCTGCCCCCCGCGGCCATGACCATGACAGCATGCGGTAAAATGGCCCGTGGTCATGACCGCGGGTGATACATAGGGTTATATCAGAA
>BFEA01000503.1:132049-143138 GCA_003427395.1 Chara braunii | reverse complement strand
GTGTCCCGTTTCCGTATCAAATCTCGACGTCGTTCGTTGGTCAGTTCTGAGTCTGACGTGGATGGTCTCAGCCGCGTGGCTCTTTCCTTATGCTCGTCTTCACTCCGTATTCGGTAGTGGAAGCCCTTCGCTTCGTAGTGATCGAAGCGCTGGCACTCTGTGCACAGGGTTTGAGGCCAATGGGGTGCCACTGCCGTCCACGGAATGACGATTAATTCGTTAAATGACAACAATATCGAGTAGGGTGGAAAGTGCGTATCGATAATGACAAACCCAACATCTACGAACCCTGAACAACGGTTGGCCGGAGGGAAGTAATATTGCCCGCCGATCTGTGCGACGACTTCTCGTACGTCCCACTCACATACACGGGTTCTTTCCTCGATGTAGGGAAAAGGTCGTGTTGAGATGGGAGATACGGGAGGCTGGCGCCCGATCGAAGGGTGCTTGTCAGTCCACATGTCAATCAGCCGCAAATATCCAGAGATGTCATCAAGAACAGAAAGCACTCGCGCAACCCCCAATCAATCCTTTTCAACACAAAAGAGAGAAAACACACATCTGCTAGATCATACGTATGGCTAAGGGACCGATCCGTGACTCAGTTTTGGTGAGCCAACACAACGTTGGTCTTCGGCGCCTTGTTTCTCAAGGTCGCCCAGTGGCTTGGCTGCTGATGTCGTGCAGCATAAGGCAGATGGCATGCGCAGTGCATTCGAAACTACAGATCTAAACACTCTTGCATTCTCGAGCAAAATCCCGACAACAATCGTCTACTCAACACAAAACGAGTCACACGTCTCCACACATACATTCACTGTGGAAGGTGTGAAAAAATGGGACATGCACAGGAAAAGATGGATCGTATTGCACAATACACACACATCCACCATTCACAAGACAAGAAGACGGGGTCCTTGCATAGAAGGATTACCTAGGAAACTAATGGAAGAGTTTCGGAAGAAGTTCTTTCACACAGAAGCAGGACGCCAACTCATTCCCATTAGAGAGAGAGACAATCATTCAGACGCATCATCATTCAAAAGAGAGAGAGAGAGAGAGAGAGAGAGAGAGAGAGAGAGAGCCGAGGGAGGGAAGTCAAAATAGAAGAGGAGAAGGTCCGGAGAGAGAGAGAGAAGTTCGGCATTGCCGCTGTACACTCACACCAAAAATAAGGATCCGCAACAACAAAGGCGCATTCGCCGTTAATCCCAATATGGCTCCGGGCCAATCACCCACTCAACTCCGGTCATCAATCCTCGTACCCGCACCCGATCCCGGTCGTCGCGTGCTAACTCCCACCGTGCGATCGTCACCCCGCTGTCGTAAACTCGACATGGTTCGCCCTGATCCCACAGTCCGTCGTGGCGATCAAGCGCGCAACCGGCCAGCCTATCGTCAGCCTGACAGGACTCTTCGACTCGCATCAAATCACTATGCCTAGCCACTGCTTCCCAGAAGCTGGCTCAGGAGTCGAGAACGTAAGAGAGATTTGCGGACGTGCTTGCGGGTTTTATAGTTGCGACAAAGGAGATAGAAAGGGGAGAAAGCGAAGGGAAAGCTGAGGGTTGAAAGGAGAAGCAGGAGGAGAAGACTTTGAGAAGAGTGCTCTGCGAGCGCCATGTTGATCCCTCTGAACTTGAGGTTCAACCAATCAGATTCGCCGCGCAATAAGAAGGTCCTATTGATTCGTGCACCTGATTGGCTGGCGGGAGTTATCGATGGATCGACCGGGCATCGTGCGCCAGACTCAAAGGCTGAGAGGAGAAAAGGCGCGAGAAGTAGCGCAAAACGGGTCCAAGATTCAGATGATCAAGAAAGGGAAATGGGCGCGCAAAAAACAAGGCGGGAGAGAGAGAGAGAGAGAGAGAAGGAAAACAGTTACGGGGAGAGGGAAAAAGGAGGGAGAAGGGAAGGGAGGCGCGGGAGAGAGCGATGCGGGGGACAGAGAGCAGAAAGCTCTGCATACGCGGCGCCGTCAACAAAAAGAAAGAAAAAGGTACCGAAACAGTTACAACTTGCTTCTATGCTAATTCAAAATTGAAATCACCATATCCGCGCGCGAAAAAGAGACGCGGGAAAAGAAAATCCTACGCCTATTCGTATTCACGCAAAGTTCCGAGAGTTTTTTTGGACACGCCCAAGAACATTCACACACTTGAAAAGGACACGTCGAAGTACCGCTTATCCCAGAATTCCCAACTACCGAGCCCAATTCCCAGTGCGCTCGCTAAGGCGCACGCAAACTCCCATGTATTTCCTGACTTTGCAAAAAGGAAAAACAGAACCCAGAAGCCGAAAAAGTTTTCAAAAAAAAGGAAAATGCGGCATCTGAAAACAAGAAATCGAAACGGGGTTTTTCTGGGGTTGGTATGATACAAGCAAAAGAAGGGGTACGAAAGATGGCACGGGTTCGGGAAGTGGTTCGTCACATATGTGACGCGCAGGAGGTTCCAAAATTATGCGATCTCCTGATTGCATGTCATGGCGGAGGAGGAAAGAGAAAGGGGAAGAACAGAGTGATGCATGAGGAACCAAACACATCAGCAGAGCTTTTCAGAAAGAAGCACAAGGGGTGGTAACTGAGCCGCGGGTGAGATGGCGACAACATCCGTAGCAAAATCTCCGCAACCCTGTCATATGCAACCCCCTGCCCTGTAGAGATCGTCCAGGTGACACCATCACAGTCCACGGGATCTCCATGTGCTCTGCACCCCGGCTTGCTGCTGTCCGTCATCGTGGATAGCGTGATCTTCGCGAAGCTTACTGATTCGTGTTGATGAGGAGAGGAGGGGGGGGGGGGTTATGTGAATGGGGCCTACCGCCTAGTTGGAATAGGCCAGTAGAGACGGTACATGGAGGGGATCTCGCGGGGATGACGGGGAAGAAGTGGGGGTAGGAAGCGATTCATCCCTTCCATCGTCACCGGGAGCTCCTCATATCGGATGATCCGGTGGAAGTGGGGGACATGATCGCCGCTGCGGGGAAGGAAAGCGAGGTAGTCGCGATAGAAGGAGGAGAGGGTGCGAAAAAGCGTCGCTCGAAAGATCTCGTAGTGGCGGCAGGCGGTGATCGTCCCCGTAGCGACGCAATACACTTCTACCACGTTGCATCGCTCCCATGCAGCGCTGAACAAGAGAATATGCCAGCAGAACCTGGGCACATCAGGCTGAAGGGATGCGTGGGGGTAGACGGTGGCGAGTAGGCGGGTAGAGTAGAAGTCGCGGAAGAGATAGGGAAGGAAGGGATGGGGAGGGAAGGTGACGGGGGTACGGATCTGCTCGAGGATGAGGAAATCAAGGGGTCGGCGGGACAGCGTCCGAGAACGAAGGCCCATCGCCCGCATCGGTACATGGGCGAACTGGGGGACGGGTGGGGCTGGAGGAGGAGGGGGATCGACTCTGTCTCCGTCGCGCGGTACTTGAGGTGGCGGTTGCAGGGTCGCCATCTTCGGGCTCTGGCGGCTCTGGATCCCTGGTCGGATCGCTACTGATGGGCAGGCTAGCTTCGCTGGCGAACTCCAGCTGGCGCTTCCCGGTGGCAATTTCTTCGCGTTTTCGCGCCTCTTCCGGATCTTCCGCCTCTGTTTCCGTACGTGTCGCTTCCTCCGGTAGGGTTTCCCACTCAGATCCGGTTCCTTCTTCCTCCTCTTCTCCTTCGCTCAGCTCGCCCTTACTATGTTCACTATAGCTTCCCTCCTCCGATGTTTCCTCGTCGTCGTCCTCTTCTTCTTCGCCGTCGTCGTCGATCACCACTTCCTCTGCCCTCGGATAGAAGGCGTGAGGGATGATCTCGTACGGCTTCAGATACTCCTGCCGCGATGGTAGCGTATCCTCGTCCCTAGGTTCCTCCAAGCACGCAGTCCACTGAAGGTACGGATTCAATGATCGCTCGAAAATGTACGGAACAGGACTGTCGTCACTCTGTAAATAGATATCGGGCGAGAGATCGTCCGCCAATTGCACGATCGGTGCGATGAGCTCCTGCGCAATCAGCTGGCGGCGCCTCGGCTGTACCGATCCGAAGAGAAAGCCAAGAAGATCGCCCTCCGCATTAGTCCTCCAAGCTTGGATGATTAGCAGCTCTGGATTTTCGATCCACGCAGGATGCCCGCTGGTCTGTGTCCACGTCACCTGTACTTTGGCCAAGCAGAAAGACAGCTCCTCAAAAGTTTCGCGCCACAGTCGCCAATGTCCAAGATTGATAAGAGGGACTGAAAGAGGCTCGAACGAGAAGGAAAGAGAAGGATGAATATCGGACTGCCAGAAGGTGGGGAAGAGAGAGGGGAGACCAAAGATAGAGAGAGGAGCGAGAAGATCGGGGGGGGTTCATTGGGGATGTGGGAAGGGGACGAGGGTTGGGATCACAACTGGCCGCTCGCGCGGTGATCGGCGAATATCGCCAAGATCCGATGCAAAAATCGGGATGAGGTTATACCCCTGTCAGGCGAGGACGTGCTGCCACACGTTGGACACTTGTTCCGTCCACTCGCGCAGCGAGGTCAAGATCGCGGTATGCCACAACGGATTGACCGAGCTGATGTCGCCGATGAATGCCGCCACCGTGGTGACGTGGCTCGTTCTGGGACCCACTCGCCGATGAACTGCGGTTACCTCCGCGAATACCACTGCGTGAGGACTTCCTTCGATTCGAAACGCGGCGGCAGCACAGATACCTTCGTCGCAGAAGAATCGCATCAGACGCCGAAGATCCGCATTGAGCCAAGGGTGACAAACTTGCCGAATCTTTGAGATGTGGCCACATGGCTGCAACAACTGTGCGTCAAGAACCCACTCCGTGATAAAACTCATGGCGAGTTGGGGGAGGATGACGAAGGACAAGAGGGAGAAAGAGGAGAGAGAGTTAGATCGTTGTCGTTCTCCTCGCTTTCCGAGGAAGAAGAGGGAGGAAGATCGGAAGGAGGAAGGAGACGAAGGTAGGAGGTATGCCGAACGATGGGGACAGAGCTATGGCTGGCACTAGCCTCAGGCGCGATGCGCACCGCGTTGGCGCCGTTGGGTCCGAGTTCGACAACGCGAAAACAACCAGAGAACTTGGGAGCGAGTTTCCGGTCGCGTGCACATTTACGTACCTGCACTAGGTCCCCTAATTTATATTGGTACTGGGGCCCAGCATTTCCATTCCGGACCTCGTAGCTACGGACCTGTCTACCGTGGGCCAGTTCGGTCATGCTTTGCCTTTTTCGGGCTAGCTTCGGGACGGCCCGTTCCATTAACTCGGTGTACCTTTTGGCCTTGGCCTTGAGAGCTGCACGTGTGTCTCTACCCCCTGCTTCAACAATTTCCGAGTTACCCCGGTAATCGACACAGGGGAGGCTATTAGTTCGAAGCTGAAAGGGGGTAAACCCTGTAGACTCGTGAGGGGTGGCCCGATGGATTCCGACGATCTGATATACGATCTTGGGCCAAGGACGCGTGTCGTGTGCCACTAAGTTCCTGCGAAGGGCGGTTTTAATCATACGGTTGGCATTCTCGGCCAACTCGTTCGATTGGGACACGTGGGGTGCCGTATGTCGGAGCGTGACGCCCCTTCGCGCAAGCAGTTCTTCTACCTCACCTTTGAATTTCGACCCATTGTCGGTTAGAATTTCTTCTGTATCTAGATGGGTATAGAGGAATCGTTCGATGTACGTGGCTATTTCTGCGACCTTTCGGGTCTTACAGGGATAAACTTCGATGTATTTGGAAAAATGGTCAATTAAAACTAACAGGATAGAATGTTTACAGCGGTTTGGGCCAGGCGGCACGTCAATATCTGTCGTGTCCATACTGACTCACTGGAAAGGACGCTCTACTTCCGTTGGTACGATCGTGTTTGGTCCCTGTATAGGGGCGCGATCAGCGGCACAGACCAGACAATTAGCGACAATGTACTTGACGTCATCTCGTATATTGGACCAGAACCATCGGTTCTGGTCTATAGTTGCCTCCGTGACACGTATCGCGAAATGAGCGGCTTGTTCTTCGTGAGCAGATCGGATCCAATCGTATCTCTGGAATGGATGGGGAACCGTCAACCACGAACCCGACCCGTCAGTTTTACGCTTTTCCAAATGACCGTTGATCCATCGATAGTCCCGAGATCTCTCGGTTGCCCTACGTCTGTCGTGTTTGGTGAGGTGGCCCAACGATAATCCCGCTAATTTCGCTAATAAAATTTTATCCGTCCAAACCTCCGCTCGTCGGTATTTTTCGTCGTATTCAGGACCGTCCGTACAGGCGGCCTCGAATCGAACCTCCGTGGGGAGCTTGTTCGTTCTACACAGGGGGCACCTCCATTCCTTGCTACTCGTCCGATATCGAACGCAGGCCCCGTGCGCACGGTTGACACACGTGGCACATTCTACCCAATCGACAAATCTGGTCTCGAAGGCATGACAGTCGACCCCATAAACCCATGCAATACACGTGCAAAAATAACAGAATTTATCGGGGAGGGTGGCGAAGAAAGCCGAGGAAGTGAGAGGGGCAGAATTAGTAGGAGAAGACGGGGTTGCGGAGGCAGGCGGGGTAGTCATGATGACAGAGGAGGAGAGATGGGACTGACTTGTGGAAGGAGTAGAACAGACAAATTAGTCCTCGTGCCACTTACTGCTTTGACAAAATCTCCACTTGGACGTACCGGGGTCTAACCTCTTGTTCAGGTTCGTTCCACGGAATCACCTCCTCATTCTTCGAAACTTTCTCAAGCCGGTGCAGCCGTGTCAGTCCGTCTGCATTCCCGTGTCTCTCGTGCTTCCGATGACGAATGTCAAAGTCCATGCTCTGCAGCACCGTTGCCCATTGCCCGATCATGCCCGAGTAATCCTTTGACTTCTTCAGAGCCAACAGGGGCTTATGATCAGTCACCAGGGTGAATTTTCGCCCATACAGGTAAGCACGAAAGTGACTGATTCCCCAGAGAGCCGCATAACATTCACCCGTTGGAGCGGCGKAGTTGCGCTTGCAGGCGGGCACTGATTTGGACGCATACTCCACCACACTCTCGAGTCCGCTTGGTCCCACCTGGGCAAGGATCGCCGAAATTGCCTCTGGCTGCCAGTCAGTGATGAGAACAAAAGGTTTTTCGGGATCCGGTCTTATAAGGACTGGAGCCAAAATGAGAGCGGCCTTGAGTGTGGAAAACGTTTGATCGCATTCTGGCGTCCAGATCAACGGTTGATCCTTGGGCAACAGATTTGTGAAGGGTCCCGCAGTCGCCGCGAAGCCCTTGATAAATCTTCGGCAGTACGAGGCTAGGCCCAGAAAGGCGCGAACTTGCGTGATAGTCGTAGGCACCGGCGCGTCCCTGACAGCTGCCACCTTCTGCGGCTCCGGTGGAGTCCCTTGTCTGTCACCACGTGCCCTAGGAAGGAAATGGTGGTGAGGAAAAATTGACACTTCTCAAGCGCCACCTTGAAGCCCGCATCTCGTAACGCATGTAGTGCCCATTCGATGTATTGCACGTGTCCCTTGTAGGAACTTGAGTACACCAAGATGTCATCCATGTACACGATCACGCAGTAGTTGATGATGCTCTGTGCCAAACGAGTCTTCCATACAAAATTCTGAAAAGCCATGTTCATGGCTCGTTGGAAGGTCGCGGGGGCGTTGCAGATACCCATCGGACATCGAATCCACTGCCACGTACCCTCGAAAAGTACAAACGCCGTTTTCGGACGATCTTCAAGAAGATAATGGAACCCATGGCGGACATCAAACTTGCTGAAATATCGAGCACTCCCAATCGCATCCAACAATTCATCAATCCGGGGGAGAGGGTACACATCTTTAATCGTGATATCATTCAATTTCCGATAATCAATACAAATGCGAATCCCTCCGACCTTTTTATGTACGATCACTACAGGAAAAGACCATGGACCTATAGCGGGTTCGATCCATCCATTAGCTTCGAACTCCGGCCGCTCTTTGAGCTGGCGAGTATCGGTAGGGAGCACAGCTAATGGGCGGATGATCTCCCGTGACAATGGCATGCTCGATCACATTAGTTAAGCCGATGTCGTTATCGTGGATGCTCAATACTTCTGCGTAGCCATTTAACACACGAATTAACGATTTCCGAAGTTCGACGGGAACATGACCTGGCAGGGTGATTGTCGATTCCCCGGAAATCTTAAGGGGCATATTAACCCAATCAACCGGCCATTCCCGCCGGTCATGGACACTAGAGAAAACGGAACTACTGGTGCGAACAGAGAAGACAGTTGCTATCATCTGGGACTCAGCGGGGCTGATCATCTCCGTTTCTTTGGCCTCAGCATTAGTCTCTAAACCGACCGAGGTTGGTTCCACAGTTAGCCCCGTTAGGTCGGTCATTTCTTGCAGTAGGTCATATACATCACTTATCGGTGCTTCCGCCTCCTGTTTAATCAAGGCGATGGTGACTCCTGTCGTTAGCAACGATCTGGGCGGAAAAACAAAAACATCCAAATACCGTTCTGTTTGCTGGTAGCGCGATCGTAAGGAGAGAGCTCCTTCGTATAGGGTGCGAGGGGGTTCCAAATCATCAGCCAGGTCGGATACTTGTAATATGGGTTCCCCGAGGAGGACTGAAGGACTGACCTGAGTTGTCAGAGGCGTGCACGTGCTGTCTTCGACATCCACGTGGAAGCTTCGGGTGGTGTCGGGGCACACTTGAAATTCTTCGGGAATTTCTCGTTTGAAAAGTTCGACCAGGTGCTTTCATTCCTCTTCACTGGGCATTTCTTCTTTATATCCTTGTTCCCTGATTCCATTACTGATGCTCGAGGGAGAGCAATCCTCGGGATCAATGTATCGAATCATCCCGAGTTGGGCCAAGTTAGGGACCCGTTTTATCGTTCGGGTGAAAACTCGCAAAGGAACGGTTTGAGGCTTTCCCCCAGTTTGCGTGAGCACCAGTTGTTTCGAATCGAAATGCAGACGTGCGCCTACCGCCATCGCCCAAGGTAATCCCAACAACACAGAATAAGAACGTACATCTATTACGAGCGCGTTAACAAGGACGTGTACTCGCCCAACTTTTATAGCCACGTTTTCGATAATGCCTACGATGTTCATTGCTTCCTAGTTGTCTTTGCCAGATTGAGGAAGAATGGATCCAAGTCGTCCCGTCTTTTTGACAATATCTAACGATATGGCCACTGCAGAAGACCCCGTATCGATAAGGGCATTAAACGACTTGCCCCAAACTTCACAGTCACATTCCGCACTTTTTCATAGTACTGACCGAGCTCGTACAAAGTGATTTTTTTCTGCTAAAGAGATCGCTGCTATACATGTGGCTTCAGGTTCGGGTTCTTTTGTGTCAGGCTCGGGGGATGCAACTTCCTCGCTTCCTCCCTTCTTCTTTAACATCCGTTGTATGCGCTGATAGGTAAAGCGTTTTTGATTCTTCTGGCAATATTGTAAAAGTTTATCGTTCGCCGCTTCAGATATGGTGACCAGATGTCCTACTGGGATAGGAACACGAATATCTAGTTGCTTGAGCGTTTTCAATACGCCAGTGTCTCCTGTCTGAAACGGCGGTCCAGGATTGGATTCGCGATCGACCCATTCGAGATCATCAGGGGCCGATCGGATTGCTCCGATCATGCCTGCGAGATGAAGATACTCGAGAGGATCGACCACGTCAGCAGCGTCAGAGGAAGAAGCTTTCGAGGTCGACGCCGTTGCCATCGAAGGGGAAGGCTGCTCTGGGGCATATGCCACGAGTTCTCCTCCTTGGTCCGTATCCATCAAAGCGGCCACTCGTCCTTGATTCAGGGCCATGGGGGCCGCCGCAGGTGGGGGCTGATTACGCTTTGGCTGCGGGCAATCTCGGGCGAAATGTCCGGGCTGTTTGCAGTTAAATTACTCGATCTTTCCGGCTGGATTGGCTAGGTGAGGGAACTAAGGTGCGTACCCTGGAGCAGGTGGGGTAGGTAAGAGCGGAAATGATGCGGGGGCCGGCCGAGCAGGGGCCGGGTTAGGCTTGATTAGCCTACTCATTATCTGTTCCATCCGTTCCATGTGAGCGACCTGCATTTGGATCACATTGCTCATCCATTCGGACTGCTTGGTAGTGGCCGTATGGATCATCTGGGCAAGGTGTAAGTTAGTTATGGCCGGCGAGGGGGGTTCGGGTGAGATTCCGCTTTTAACAACTTTGATCGATTGATTCACCGGGGGAGAGGAAGAAAAAGCAGGCGGGATATCAGAAACGATCCCGCCGGGAAGGTCATGGTCGGGGCGGGGATAAAACCGGTCGACCGCGTGCAACCATGATCGTCTTTTGGCCGTTACATCCCGTATGGTATCTGTAATGTCTTCGTCTCCCTGACTGATATATTTTTTTGTATCAGCCAGGTCCAAGTTCTAATGCTTTAGTGATGATAGCCGATAACTGGTGTGTTTTCGGTGGGACCTTTTTCTGCAGTTTGCCCTTCAATGTCGGACTTTGTAGATGATCGATGAACAAATCTCGAGCGGATTTTCGTCTCGCTCAGATTTGTCCAGCGTGGTTTGAAATCGATCGACGAAATCGGGCAACAATTCCCTTGGTCCTTGTGGCCGATTTTTGAGCACGTACCAGGCGACATCTTCACTGACCGTATCGAATCGAGCCAAAAAGGCTTGCTTGAAAGTAGCCCAATCTACCCATGTATGTTTCATAAACCAGTCATGCGATGTGTTGCGGAGTAACAATGTCAGAACACGGGGAAGATCGGCTGCACTGTAGTTTTGAGCTTCGACAGCTTCTAGCCAAGCCTCGGGATGGGTATGGTTAGGGAAGAAGCGGAAGAGGGCAGGGATGCTAACGATCACCCTACTACCGTCCACCATTGGTACTGCGGGTGCAGCCTCACTAGACTGAGACCTGGTCACTGGGCGATCCCGATGAGCTAGTTGAGGGCCTTTCCTACCTCTCGCCACTTCAACTTACTATCATCAGAACCGACACGTGTCGGCTCCCATACCAACCTCACGCCCTGTGCTGTTTTCCGTTCGGAGTGTTAGACGTGCGGAAAGAGGCCCAGAAAAACAGCAAGATGGGGTGTGCCAAGGATTTTTGGGAAATTGAGTGTGGGGACACAGACAGAACTGAA
>BFEA01000503.1:114295-127968 GCA_003427395.1 Chara braunii | reverse complement strand
AGAGAGAGAGAGAGAGAGAGAGAGAGAGAGAGAGAGAGAGAGAGAGAGAGAGAGAGACGCTCATTCCATTCTTTGCATTTGTAAACGATTCTCAACAGTCAAACGATGAGACTGGCTAAAAAACCTTTTTTTTTTTTTTTTTTAAGGCCAAAATAGATCTATTAGGGAAGGTGATAGGAGCAACCCCCCCTAGTAGACCTATGATAGGCCGCTCCATCTATTAGTGCGGAGCTGCACCTCCTGGAAACCGGGTCCAGCGTCCCTTACATAATTATGAGCAAAATTATGAGTTTTGAGAGTAGAATCCTGCCTTTTCAGCCCATTCTGAACCGCCAGATACAGTGATCAATCTAGCAGATCTGCCCAACAACATTTTAAAATAGAAAATTTTAGACTTCTACTCCGCTGTCCTGAGCATACCTCAGAGCTTTAACTAACTCCCACAGCATACCATTGAATATAAACTATCGTCAATTCTGGGGGAGGAAAGAGATCAATAAAACATTATGGGGATCTGAGAGTGAGTCCTGGTTGGAGTGAAAACCAGTCCCTGAAGTTAAGGTGGAAGTCCCTCTTTAGAGATTCCTCCTGCTCTTCCCCTCCTGGCCATTCACTTCTCCCAAGCTTCCTCCTTCAACTCCCCCCAGCCAGTCTATATTAAAATTTTGAATACTACTAAGGATATCCTTCTTTCGATGAAAATGTTGTATCTTAGCACGGAGAGCTATCCAATGCGCCCGTATTTTCGTCTGTACAAATTGGACAATAAAGTTAACAATTTCTGTTCCTTCCAATCTTACTTCCTCCCTTTCATGGACACCTTTTGTACCATAATACCCACAAAATGACTTTCCGTCCAATTTCGAAAAAGTTTTTGTGAAATTCTGAAAGTGGTATCTCATTTTGTTCCCAATGACCCAAAAGAATGATTCTCCAATCCCATGGCCAGTCAATACCTGTTAATCCTCTCCACACACAGTCCCATCTTCTCCATAGCAATACCGTACCCGAGCATTGTTCCTCATACATCAAGGAAGATCAAGAGACTCCGGTGCTTTTGAAAAGATCGGCGCCCTGTGAGTTCTTGCAAGCAGAAGAGTGTGGCGAGGGACACTTAGGAAAACAGAAAGGAGAGAAAACTCACAAACACTCATTCAATGACAGGCTTAGATACCCATCCACAATTTACAATTGAGACGAAGATGAAAGAAAATGCGACCAGTTATTCAACGATCGGAAAAGAAGGATTAAGCGAGAAATAAGTAAGACGCGGATCCATCCGCTCTCATAGACGTGGCACCCTGGCCAGCCAACAAACCACCATCTCTTACCCAACCCAAGTACGAACGATCCCTGTTGCAGACGCACCAGGTCACTCTTACCAGCAATCGTCACACCGTCAACTTTGCTTTCTGCATCGGTCCGCCCAGATCCTGCATTCCGTCACAGTGATCTGGCGCACGATCCCGCAAAGCCACAGCAGACCCGTCAAGACTGTTCGACTCGCTGATCACCAACAAACCCTAGCCACTACTCCAAGCGAGTTGGCACTTAGCATGTGAGATAGAGAAAAAAGGACACACTTACGAGATTTATAGTTGTGAAGGAAGCAAAGGAGATATGATGAAGAGAGAAAAAGGAGGGGATGAAGAGGGAAGAGAGTGCTCGTAAAGGCCATATTGATCCGATCAAAGTGATCGTAGCCAATCGGATCACAGAGTGAGGGGTTCCGAGTCTCTCTACACGCTGCCGTCAACTTCTACGGTGACTTAGGAGCGCGCACACAAAGTATGCGGCATTTGCGGACAACGTAAAGGCACCAAAACAGTTACGGGAAATACCAATGAAAGATGCACCTAATTACTACAGCCAAATTGAAATTGAAAAGTTCAAAAAGAAATTCCGGGTGCGCTTGCTAAGGCGCGCGAAAACTCCTATGCCGATTCCTATCTTTTTCTGCTCAAAATGAAAATTCACACAAATTGCGAGGATACTTCCAAAATTGGGAAAAAAAAGAAATACGAATTCAAAAAGATTAATTGACGCAAGCCTCCCATGAACACCCGAACAAAGACGAAGCCTGAGAATTGCGCGGATTCCGAAAAACGAAACCGTAGTATACAACGGTATTACAACTCCTTCGAAGAAAAGAAGATAGAGAGGGGTACAGGAACCAGTGCGAACACGTAAGCTCGTGCATTGCAGCGCTACTGTCAGGGAGCGGAAGAGCGTCCCTCAAGCTAAGGAAGATGGGTTCGGTGGTGAGCGGAATCTGGCCCACAGAAGGGGGATTCACAAGCCATCTCTGACTCCCTCTTAGCAGATCACATTAGGACAGTTGTGACCAACAATTACCAACTTACCAACTTGAAACAGAACCAACAACCCAAAAACGAGTTCCGTGGGTGATGCGGCGAGGCCCTCACTCGGGAAGGTCCCCGCTCATCGTCACACACAGCTGGAGGTCCTCCTCCATGTCTGTAGACAGGAATGGCGAATTGAGCCTTCTTCTCCCACTTTCACTGCAACGATGAGGCCTGAAGGTTGCCGCTGATCAGGCAACTAGCACCGGTCTGGATAGTTGGACAGGTAGAGACCCAGATAGGTGGTTGCAGCCGGATCCGACCATCCAGCTATCGCAGTTCTTGTGTTGAAGGTCTAGGTGGTTATCTCTACGCTGTAATCTCAGCCGAAGGAAGGGAAGAATGATGAGGAACGCGATGAGTATGCTCTCGCCATCCCAACTGACCCATCCCCATCGGCCATCTTCCGTGTCGGAGGAGGGCTTGTTCTCCATGCTGGCAGAAGACTTGACAGTGGTTGAGGACAAGCAAGCAGAGACACTGAAAGCAATAAAGGATGAATTGTTTGCAGAGCTGCGGAAGGAAGAGCAGAAGCTTGACTGTGATGCATGGATGTATGGCACTCCTCGTAGTCAGATTTGATTCTCCCACATGGCAAGATTGGATTTCCCGAATGTAGCTGTCTTGTTTCTTTGTATTTCTTATTGACTTGCCGGGGGAATAGGAACCAGACTGTTGCTCCCCAGAATGGCAGGAGCCAGAACCGCGAGGTTCTGATTGTTAAAAAAAAAACTGTCTTGTTTCTTCAACTTTCTTGTACTTGCACTGTTTTCTTTCAAAGTGCTATGCACTGTACACATCACATGTTATGCCATGTAGACCTGGTGATTTCGCATAGTCGTATGGAATCTCTGAATGGCGGGTTCGTTCGTTGGGCTTGGCAGTTCGTTCCCCGCGCTCGGCAGTTTGTTCCCCGAATGTTGCTGCATTTCACACTCGTCTTTTTTTTTTTTTTTTTTTTTTTTTTCAGAACCTCAAGGTTCTGGCTCCTGCCATTCTGGGGAGCGACAGTCCGGTTCCTATTCCCCCGGCAAGTCAAATGGAATACATAAAAGACTCACGCACGCTCCTCCCCATTATGGCTGAGAGGAACGAGTAGGCGGCATTGATTACTTCCCTGAGGAAGGATGTACCACCTCTCACCCCTGCCTAATCTGTGTGTTTCCCGTTCGGCCGAAGGACCCCTGCACAGTATTGATTGCTCCATCGCAGTGGAGGATTGACTATCAGTTTGCCTTATTCCTCTCTCTCCTCTCAGACCTGTTCTCCCAATCTGCCAGATGACATCATTATTCCTAGAGAGATACCTGCTTACCTGCCTGGTCCGCTCCTTTTCCTTCTTCCTGCCCCCTCATCTTAACTGCATTCGACCCTAAGCTCTGAACTCCCGGTCTGCTCTCCTGCTCCCTCTGGCCGTAGGGCTCTTGGCGAGTGCCAATTGCTCCCTGCAAGCGTGGGTAATAACTGTCCGTTTGCCCTGTCCCCCTCTCGCCTCTTGGATCCTTAACCGAGGTCCGCCGTATATCAATCTTACACGTGGTGTGAGCATTTCTACTGACCTTCTCATGCTAAGTTCTTCCCTCCCCTCCTTCCTGCCCCCTTATGATAACCGTAGAGTGGTTTTGACCTCTGCCTTCCGCCTGCAGTCCTGACCTTCGTCCATCGGCCCTTTGAGTATAGGGGCCAGCCAAGCTAGCCATTTCTCCCCATTCCTGTGACCCTGGCCTTGAGAAAAGGGCCCACTCGGGACCTCTCTTTTTATTACTGGGTTTAAGAAAAATCCCTTGAAGCCCTAAAACCCTAAACCCTCTCTACAAGGTTCTGCGTCGAGTTTCTCCAGGTCTTCTTCCTCTGCCGGATCACTTAGCTCTCGATGTGTCGAATTACCCTGTTGCCTGCGCTGCTTGGAGAGTTTACCTTTTCCCCCCTGTGTCAACAATTAAAGTCAAGGTTGCCTCCTCCAGCGTTGGGAGTTGGGGAGAGCCCCTTTCCGGGATTTGAGTTGCATCAGTCTTTCCGGCACACCCGATCTTCCTGGAATTTCCGTAGTCTTGCCCTTGAGAGACCAACTCATCCCAATCTTCGCTTGTCCTTCTTCCGTTGTTGTTCATCTTCGGGTCAATCTTGCAGACCAGATCCTTTCCGCCTTCCGAGTCTGATCGGGTTTGTTAGTTAGGAGGAGCAGTTGAGAGGGTTGTTCAGGGAGAGGAGGCGAGAAGATGTGCTTGGTGAATGTGCGTGAACCCCCTTAACTTGTCAATCCCAGCTCTGGAACTGAAGGTTTCCTTTCTCTATCTTTACCATTCTGTTCTCATAGAACCAGATTTCCTCGAACCTCTTCTGTCTTGATTCACGTTTTTCTGGATGTGTTAGTCTCTGTTGTTCTTTTTGTTCTTTCGCCCATCGTGCTCTGATTTCTGTTTGTATCGTGGATTTTATTTCTGCCCATCTTTCCTCCATGCTTGGGAATTGGTTGTCCAGAGTGCCTTTGCATCTTGCTTTCCATATTACCCAAAGGGTCGATCTCCTCCACAGCTCGGCCAATGGGATTTCCTCTTCTTCCAGGTCAGTGTCCTCAGTTCTTCCCGCCAGTAGGTAATTTGTTCCTGAAGGGAATGTACGGCCTGCCACCTTATTCCATCCCTTTTTGGTTCTGTCCCATAGTTCCTGGGCTCGTTGACAGAGTAAGAAACAATGTATCAGGGATTCTTCGCTACCTTCATTGCACACTCTACACCATGCTACTTGAGGTTGGATCTCCCCCTGTCGTCTTCTTTTATTGAGCCATCGGTTGACTGGCACCGCCCAATAAATTATGAGCCATTGCAGGCTACTGATTCTTGCCGGCCTTATAGTGGCAAACCTGGACCAGGGTATTCTACCTGTCCAACCTGCGTTTTCCTTCCATCTATCATTGATTACTGGTGAAGGGTCCTTGGTGGTATTCAATAGTCTGTATCCCGCACTTACCTCATAATTGCACAGAGGGGTAAGTTTTTTTACCCTTCCCCTTCTGTCCGGGACATACCATCCCCATTCAGTTGGGTCAACTTCCAGTTCTTCAATACCTAGTTCGGGTCTATAGATCCATACCTTCCTCTGCTCCTGTTCAGGCTGTGGGTTTCCTTTATGATAGTTTTTGGGCGTACAAGCTCTAACTTTTTTTAGGTTCGTGAGATCCATTATTAACCTTTGCTCTAATATTTTCCCTGGTTTTGCCSAGGTTTTGTGGGTATCTGTTAGTTCCCAAGATTCGAACTCTGCCTTCCCTTCCCCTACTTYCAGCATTTTGGTCAGCTTGTATCCCTCATGCGGTATACTTGTACCTCTCCTTGTGGCCCAYTCTCCTGTGCACCATTTGGTTCCGGATTTCAGCAATAGCTCCCATTTCAGCGGGATGCTGTCGAGCAAACTCTCTAGTTGGTTTCTCAGGTTGTGTATTCCCTTAAGTTTGGTTCTCAACTCTTGTGCAGTGAASCATCTGTTCTCTTCTACATTCCACAGATGTTCTACTTTCCATACTCCTTTACCCACCCATTTTCTCCACTGCCTGCCCTTAGAGTTCAATGGCCAAACATTGTTATTTTGGTCTCTCAATAGACGATTACCAAAAAGAGGTTGTCTCTCAACACCTCTTCTCTGATTTGTGGAGATCTAATTTTTTGCGGGAAAACGCCTCCCCAGTGTTTGATCAGGGTGGCCCAGTGCTCGCTGGGCGGGTCTTTATCCGCCAACTGTTTTTTTCCTTCCTTTCTTGCAGGGGTCCATGCTGGGTTGAGTAGCCAATGGTATCCTTCTATGTTGGGGTCCACTTTGAAAGGAACCAGGTTGCGGATCTGGTGCAACGCCATGTTGTGCCATGGGAGCTCCCTGTTGAAGATAACTTTGATTATCCACTTTATTTGCAGTGCTTGGAATTGGGATGCTGGGTTCAATAGGCCTAGGCCCCCCTGGGCTTTTGGCCTCGTTACGTATTTTCATGCTACTTTGGTGATGTACTTGTCCTTATCCGCTTTGCTTGTCCATAGATACGCTCCGATCTTCCTTTTGAGGTTGGTAAAGAAGGCTGGAGATGGGTTCCATAGAGATGCAATGCAGGCTTTCCAGCTAGCCTCAGAAATGAAGATAAACTGGAACAAAACAGTGGGTTGGTGGCTTTCCCCATCAGACCCTCCGCAGCAAACCCAAGAAACCCGGGGTCTACAATCGCTGGACGCCCAGAGTCCGGTAAGCTTTTTGGGCATCCATGTTTCGGAGAGGGGTGTTAACGAAGCCTCAGGCACCAGCCTTTTGGGCAAGATGTCCAACAAAATGATGGGATGGCAAACAGCTCACGTGTCTCTCATGGGAAGAGCTTTAGTGCTCAACACCTCAATTTCACACTCGTCTTCGTGAATGCTATGTGTGCATTTTCGCAACTGTTTCCAAGATTTCATAGTCACTCCCATGGAAGTCGCTGCAGTTGATGGACATGTAGATTCTTTTTGTAAATGCGGTGTGTGTGTGTGTGTGTGTGTCTGTGTGTGTGTGTGTGTGTGTGTGTGTGTGTGTGTGTGTGTGTGTGTGTGTGTGTGTTTCTGCAACTGAGCGTCCAGAGAATTTCCTAAGCGATCTATTGTGCAAGTGAAAGTTAAAATGAAGTTGTAAAAAAAAAAAAAAAAAGAAAAAAAAAAAGAAAGAAAGAAGAGCCAACCTCACGCGCAACAGCAGCAGAAGCAGCACCACTCAGAGAAGCAGCGCAGCAATGACAACAGCAGCAGCAGCAGCAGCAGCAAGTACTATAGCTGAAGCAGCAGCAACAACTACTATAGCAGCCAAAGCATCAGCATAGCAAAAGCAGGAGTAGCAGCGACAACAACAACCGAAGCATCAACAAGGACCACAACTATAGCAGTCACAGCAGCAGCAGCATAGGCAGAAGCTGCTTTTCCAGCCACAGTTCATCAACAACACACACACATATAAACCACAACAACACAAAGTGCAACACGTGCGCTACCCGTCATAGCAAATAAACAAAGTTGTGTGAGAATACACACACATTTGGCCAACCATCTGGAGCATCAAACAAAGTTTGGACCATTTCTTGATTTATGTGGGTCATCTTTGAAAGCAGGGCCCATTGCTAATCGTCTCTGTATCATTCCAATTTTAATGTATGTCCTGAAGGACAAACTTCTTGTCAGCACCAATCACCAAGAAAGAAAGAAAGGAAAAACAAAACAAACCAAAACAAAACAAAAAAACAGAGCAGCGCAGTCAACCATGACTCTTGTCAGAGGCAACATCTTATGGTGTGCATGTTTGATCCCCACAAATTCTCAAAACAGTTTCAAAGAAAAAGAAAAAGAAAAAGAAAAACAACATTCTTCATTAAAAAAAAAATTAAAAAAAAAATAAAAAAATCTAAGCTGTTCTTATACTCCTTCCCCTTTTTAATATTATAATGAATTGATGGGGTAAAAAAAAAAAAAAACTCCTTCCCCTCTGGCTGCCACAGGGCTGTCAGCACTTGCTGACTGAGTGTTGACTGACACAGCTGTCAGAGAAATGTGAATCTATGCAGTTTCTTGCTCCACGGCAGGTAGATGCGAACTCGTGGCAAAACCAAGGAATAGCAGGAGCATTGATCAGCTAGTCGAAGACCTATCATGCGTACACGCCATCCGTTGGATTGCGAACTGGCATGCCGGTCCCATCATTTTGATGGGCAACAATCAGTTCACTTGACTGAGGCCATGTAGACTGGGCATCATCTTTATTATGCTCTTACACAGCAGTCGTTGGATTGCCAGCTGCCATGTGGATCCCGTCATCTTGATGGGATCTGCAATCCGTTGACTCAAGTCCGGTGTGAGCTTACACTGCTGCTACAGAGCGAAAGCAAAGGACAATGAAAATGGGAAGAGGTCCAAAGAGGAAGATTACGTTATGATCAAACTACCATCTTCACCGAAATAGTTCTTCAGGACATCTGTTAACAGTTGAACGATACAGAGGAGATTAGCATGGCCCCTGCGCAAGGATGACAAACATAAATCGAAAAAAAAAACAAAAACAAAAACAAAAAAACAACAACGCCTGGGCTTTATAGCTGTATCCAGACTGAATGTTGCCTCAAAAAATATAGCAACAATGACCGGGCGTTCTATCAGGTACTAGACGGTAGTGCCCAATACCTGCCAGGTAATATCAATCGACTTTGTTAAATTGTTTATTCAACTTGAGAAATGTAGAGTGAAAAAAACACACACATAAAGACATGATTGCTCAGCTTGGAAAATGTAGAGAAAAAAAGAGGATCTGACTTCCTTATTCAGCTTGGCAAATGTTGAGAAAAATATGACTTCATTATTAACTTAGCAAATGTAGGAAGAAATACCTGGGCCTTCAAGAATGAGAGGGCAACACTGTAATTACCATGTAGAGCATCCGAACATTCCACAATAGCCGATGGTTTCTTCAAGTCTCTGAACTAGAATCCACGATTGCCCGCATCTTTTTTTTTTTTTTTTTTTTTTTTTTTTAATTTAAAGAAGGCCCTTTTGCAAGGCTTCTATCCCGGTGGTGGTAAGAGAATCACCGGGATTGAGGCTTTGCTTGGCGGGCCGCTCCATCTATTGGTGGGGAGCGTCACCTGCGGGTCCAGCGTCCCTTAGATACAACCTTGCAGTACATTATTGAAAGTCTTTACAAGTGACGCCACTGTGGTGGAAACCGGGTCCAGCGTCCCATACCAGAGCTACTTGTCAAGAACTTCATCAACTTTCCAATCCTGTTCTGCAGCCAGGGCAAGGACTGGGGGGAGACACTGGGGGGCACCAGTGGATTCTCCCCTCGCCCCCTGGCCCCTGCTGTTCACTAACTATCCTCAGGGCGTCAGTTGTAATTTTTGGAAAAAAGCTGGGCAGTAATGCTGAAGGTGAGCCCAGCGATCTACAGAGATAAGAAGGGCATACGTAGTCAAAACTGCAGAAGTGTCTGAGAAGTACTGGAAAAATGTAGAGAAACAGAGGATGTGTTTGGCTGGCGCTTTGGGGCTCAGCACATCATGGAGGGGGAAGAACTTCCTCTAGAGCCCAAGGGTTGGGGGGAAGGGGTCTGCAAATTCTTGGGCAGGGCGTAGGCCGTCATCGGGGTCCATAGTGGTCCATTCGTGGAAGATTAGCTGATAGTCTCTTGCTGTCTCTGTCCGGTGTCCTTCTTGTAGTTCCTCATCCTGCTGACGATCCACCATTGCCCCCATCAGACCTCACCTAAACGGATTTTGACTGCACGCCCAGATACACCCTGAAAAACTACTTCCAACTTGTTTTTTATTTGGGGAAACTACGCGGGAGTCACAAAAATGAGTTATAATCTAGGAAGATTTTCATGTCCGGCCGGGCACCCGGGCGTGATGTGGGGGGGGTCTGCTGCCCCGAGCACCCGGGAGTGCAAAAAAAAAAAAAAAAAAAAAAAGAAGAAGTTTTTTTGGGCCTCCGTATGCTGGAAGCTCCATAGGAGGAGGCACTTTTTTCCCTCCTCCTTCCTCCCTTTGTGGAGGTGAGAGTGTTGGAGGCGGCTCAGGCATCCCCACAGGTTGTGCAAGTTGGTTTCCGGAATCTTCTTACTAAAAATTACTAAAAAGTTGGTCTTCGCTGATCTTCAGCCTGTCAGATGAAAAGTGCAATCGGGTGGGTTTGTAGGGGCTATCGTTATCTAGCTTACCTCTTCATGTTTGTGTCGCACAGTAAGAGGTGAGTGCCTGTTGGTTTGGGTATCAGGCGTTCTGCCAGGGAAAGGGGGGCTAGCTGGTAGGATGGGATTAGGGCATAGTGGCAGTTGAGATGGTGGCTCTGCTGCAGTAAGTCTTGCCGGAGTGGGGCAGGGGGATTGAGGGGTGATCCTGGGTGTAAGCTTGACCAGTATTTTGCTTATGTTAATTCTTAAGACCTGCTGTTTTCTTATAGCCCTATTTGGTATGGTGTAGGTTCATGAGATTGGAGCAATTTGCTCCCTCCCCTCCCCCCCCAAAAAAAATAGAAAAAATACTGCTACCGTCTTCACCCGAAAATAACGCCTGCAGTGGGCGTTATATTAAACTTACCCTAAAAAGATCAGTTTTTTCCTTTTCTTTTATCAAATAGAACACCCCTTCGGATATAAAGCCCGGGCGTTATATTCAAATAGAACACCCGGTCATTATATTTGAATGTTCCATGGGCAGAGTGCCTTGTAGAGGTAGTATACATGGGTTTTAAATGGCGGCGAGGGGGATATACGTGGGTTTTAAAGGGAGTTGAAAGGGGTATATTTCGGTTTGATTTTATGTTTTTTTTTTTTTTTTTTTTCCTGAGTTTATGAGGAATTCTGAAGTGACAATTCTGGGCAAAATATTTTTTTTTACAGAATTTTTAGGATTTTTTGTTTTTCGCAATTTTGGGGCCCCACCGAAGTTGCCACCAATGAAGGTACTGAATATAACGCCTGGGCGTTATTTTCTGGTGAAGACGGTAGGAAGAGACAATTACTAGCCACCACACCGGACATCATTCCAACACAATCTCTTCACCACAACGTGACCGGCCATCCTCATGGCAATATGGCGGATGAGATGTGCGATTAAATCAAAGATCACAGCGTTGGCTTCGTCCAAGCGAAGGTGGAGACAACTGGAATAATACGGGCCAACATTCTGAATGCGGCAAGAAAAATGAAAAAGAGCCAAAGACCAACAACAGAAGGCAAAGATCATCGCATCCTTCAGAGAATCTTGGATTGTGCCCAAGGGAGTAATGTGTGACTTGCGCGACAATGGGAAGATCAAATGGCGGGTCCCGGACAGGAAGCTACACAGACAGAGGTGGTGACTTTGCCCAGCATCCTGTTTCTCCGCACCGCCACCGATTGACAGCTCTAAAGCTATCACTGAACAAACCACTGTAGAATCCCCCCCCAATAGGGTACAGGTAGAACAGAAACAGAGGATGGAAAGTCATCACACCTCTCCATGTCCGGCCAGCACAACAACCTCAGCCCCACTCCGACCGGATCCAGCTCCCCCCACATCTGATCTCCCCCCCCTACCCGCCTTCCATGTCTGAGCGCTTGTAAGTCCTGGGACTTTCACCCACACACTGTCACAGAACAGAAACCACCCAACCTGGACGGCACAGAAGAAAGCAGGCCAACTTGAGGATGCATCAGGGGAGTGCTTCGGTGAGGGTCGACCAGGAGCACAGGAAATCAGTGGAATCCCCTCCCTGGGAACAGGGAGGGGCCCACGGAGGGCTCAGCAAATATGCAGCCGTAGGTGACCTCAATCAGATGAGGGACACAGACGACTGGTGGCTTCACCACCCTGAGGACAGGGACCCCAGGCGGTGAGAAGCAGGAAACGGACAAGACAGGGAAATGTCAGCTCGGACACAGTTCAAGAGGCGGGTCTGCTCCAGGAAGGACATCGCAGAAGTTAACCTGCACACATGTCAAGTGGAGGGTGCGCATGGGGAAACACAGGCAGGCCCGCCCTACGGGATGCGCAAACAACGAAGCTTATGAAAGGAAAGGGAATTAACAGGACCAGCAGCTGGCCACACCTCAGCCCCAACTGAACAATAAAGGTAACACTTGGGAGGTTTACACAGACAGAACTCGGATCGTCAGCAGGAGACGAGGAATGGACGTGCAAAACAAGAGACGGGGAAAAGCAGTGACACAGGATTCGCCCACAGGTGGCACACGACACCTCTGGATCGGGGGCCAGGGGAGCAAAGGAACATGAACCAGGACATGGAAGCAAATGTGAGAAAGGGTTATCAAGGGACACAAGAAACAGAGCACATCACAATGCAGTATGATGGATTGGGTGCTGAACTCTTTAGTGCCCTTAGCAGGAAGGGGCATACAAGGCCACATCAACCCTTGTTACAGCATTCACAGAAGCAGGAGACAGAATGCTGGGGACCAGAGACTTCAACAAGGGGCCACAGTGGAGGGCAGCAGTATAGACGACGTTCTCCTGATCCCACTTGGAAACATGACGTCTCACAGGTACACTCGACCCAGTTTCCAGCAGGCGCTGGCCCCCACCAATAGACCGGGGTCAGCGGCGGATGGTCTACTGGGGGGAGATGCGCATATCACTCCCCCACAGTAAGCCCAGCTAAGTCGTTTGGAAAAAAAGAAAAAAAGGAAAAGAAAAAGCGCAAGCGGACATGCAGCAAGGCAACAAAACAGTGAAGCACAAAGCAGCCAAACTACACAGAGCACAAGCAAAGTGTGCAGACAGGCAGGGCACACAGATGGGTAGCAAGCTAACAATGCAGTGAGACACAAAGCAACACGGACAAGGCAACTAAACTGCTTGGCAAGTGGCCCAGTGGGTGGCCAGCAAGGCAGACAAGGCAGTCCACACATCCAACGCTGACCAAAGCAATCCATCACCGACTCACACCACAAGTAGCCGGGAAGCCACTTCGACGAACATCTGTCATGACCCATGGAACTGCAACCTGGCCACCCTAGTAGTGTTGTAGGCACTCAAAACAAGTAACCACTGACTATTTGGCACTACCTGAAGGTGCTCACTCAGACAACCAAAAGTCAGAAAGAAAAAACATGAAACAGGACATACAGAAAAAACAGGAAGAAAGACATACATTAAACCGATTGTGTGTGTGTGTGTGTGTTATAAAATATCAGCACAACTTCCCCTATTCCACCCAGATGAGTAGATCCAAAGTCATAGCAATTTTACCTGTATTGCAGACAATGAAGCATTCTCAAGATGAGCCAATCCACCAATGAAACAGTTTTGCTTGTGGAGTCAATATCTATTTAGAACCTTACCTTTAAACAAGCAAGGAATCTCACCTTTACACAAGCAATGCCACACACACTTGAGATGGGCCGACCCAACAGTAAAAACAATACGAGACACAATAAATTCGTTATATCTTTTTCTTCATTACATTTCCATCAGCTAGCATTGGGAGGCCTCCCATTTTCTTTGTTTTTGCAGTTACCTTCTTACTGTGCCTATCACTTACAAGGCTGGCCACGTTGATGACGGTTGAGCGCCAGCTGCCCACATCCTCGTGTGCGTTTACGGCCCACTTGCACGTTATAAATGGAGGCAGAGTACAAGGGTAATTATATTTTGTCTGCTCTCTCAATGACGCTCATTCATATGCGTCTACTAGTAGTACACAAGGAGAGGGAGTAGACAACGGGGAGGAGGGAAAAATAAAAATAGAGAGAGCGAGAGAGAGAGAGAGAGAGAGAGAGAGAGAGAGAGAGAGAGAGAGAGAGAGAGAGAGAGAGAGA
>BFEA01000503.1:82344-95542 GCA_003427395.1 Chara braunii | reverse complement strand
AAAAAAAAAAAAGTCATCAAAAAAAAAATGAAAAAAAGATATGTTATGGAGAAAAGTAAATTAAACAAGATTTGCCTGAGCATAACATCCGAATTCCTTACCTAATTTGAAAAAAAAATAAATACGGAAAACAAATACTAATAATAAAAGTAAATAAAAATAAAAAGAGAATTAAATTGAGTGACTGCGCGAGCATGTTTTCGACACCGCCATCTTTGGCGATTTTTCATTTTTGTTTGGCATAGCTAAATGCCCTGAAAATTTACAGATGTGTACTTCACATAATATAAAACTCACTAAAAAAGTTTCAAAAAAATAGCAAAATTTTTTAGAGCCCGGCCGAGCATGTTTTGACACCGCCATCTTTGGCGATTTTTAATTCTTATTTGTCTTAGCCAAATGACTGGAAACTTTACAGGCATGTACCCCACGTCATAGAGAACTCACAGACAAAAATTCAGAAAAAAATAATTATTTTTAGGCCCCGAAATAAGTTTTGGCGGGGGCCGAACGCCGTCGGGTTCGGACCCCGTACGGGACCCCGAACGCCCGTACGTACAGTGGTCTGCCCGGGGACCTCCGTACGTACGGGTTGGTGACCCTGTACATAATACTAAAATAATATTAAGTAATAATAGTAAATAATAATAAATTTAATTATTAATATAGACTAATATTAATAATAATTTTAATAAAATAATGATAAAAATATTAAAATAAATAAATTTCATGAATACAAATTAATAAATAATAAACAAACGTAAAAAGTAAAAGTCGCAAATGACAATTTTTCGTAAAAAAAAGAAGGACACCTAAAGGAACTAAAAATAAAACAAAATATAAGTAATAAATAATCGCATAAAAAAACTAAAAAAGAGTCCTCCCCACTACACCCCACTACAACCTACTGAATGCTATCCCACACCCTGGAAATAGAACACCACACCCCAGCCATACACAATGCAAATAATAGGCCACACAGCTATGTAGCATACAAACAATACCGCACATACCGGTTATGGGTCAATACGACACACACACACACACACACACACACACACACACACACACACACACATACAACATTTAAAATAAAAAATAAAAAATAAAAATAAAAAATAAAAAATAAAATAATAGTATTTTTTAATAAATAAGAATAAATAAGAATAATGAAATAAATAACAATAATATTAATCAGAATAAAACTAAAACAATAGTTATAATAATAATAGCAATTAAAAAAAATAATAATAATAAATGATAATAACAAAACTCACTAGAAGCCTAAAATAATAAATTATACACAAAACTTTCCTTCCCCCCCCTAAGAAACTCCCTCGCCAACACCCTTGACAAACCACGATGTATGCACGAGTAACAACAAATCAAATCCGATCATACACAACGGTAAAAAAACAACCTATAAGTTAGTATAAACGCAGATACAGTCACGCAATACCTTTGGTTATGGGCCTGGGTGAAATACTCAAGCAACACCTCGCACACCCAACCCCCCTTTTCTTAATAAAAAGAGCTACGACTCACAAAAAAAAAAGAACTACGACTACCAAGCAACACGGCGACCGGGTCCGAAACGTGAAAGAACCACCTTCACGAATCGACACCACAAAAAAACACAACAGGATAAGACACTTCAACGAAACGACACTGACAACCCGTGACAAAACCACTGCCACACTACCCCCACTACACAACAAACACCACCATAGCCACAACACGACACGGCAACACAAACAAGACAAAAGCATGCACCCAGTAAAGTACCGTAATGCACCTCGCTCCCTCGGACCCTGACTGAAAGCACTCGCCCACGTCACACTAAGCCAAGTCCCCCGCAAGCTTACCCTCCCGGCACTAAAACTCGTTCATACAGCCCGAGTAACCACACTACGACCCCCACCCGCTACCTCCCTACACTCCACCCCCGCCATGACCATCTACAAGGCAAAACATGTATACCCCTCAATGCAATGGCAGCCTCCGCTAACCCTCCCCTGCTGCGAATACCTCTTCCCCCTACACCCACTACCACAAACCCGGCATATCACAATTACTATGTATTCAACTGCATTCCACCTCTCTACCCTCCTCCGGCTCTGCTATGCGCAAAGATTACCTCGTCACTACGCAACAATGCTGCTGCTTCTCATCTGCATGCGCCACCCTCATACTACGCAACCAGGCGAGCTAACCGTCTGTCTGCGGCTGGCAAGAAGGCCACTCCGTGCTTCGACCAACGGAGCTCCTGATCCATCGCTGCACCGAAGCTCGACAGCTATGGCAGCTATGGCAGCAACTGACTACGCCGCTTCTCCAGACATGACTCCTCAGGTACGGATCCTCTGTACCCTTACCCCAATCGCCCATGCTGTGTGTACCCACGACCCCCTGACTAGAACTTCCTACCACCCTCTGTGCTAATAGGAGCCTTGCTAACGACTAATCTCTCTGATGAGCTGCTATAGGTGCTAAGCGGCGAAAAGCGCGCTTCCGGGCGTGCACCCCCCCTATGGCTGTCTTCAACAGCCATCGCTAACCTGAATCACTAATACTAACTACTAAAATGCTCCCCCCTAATCCGCTTGCATCCTCCCTGACCGAGTTGATGTCTAAAAACTCCACCCTTCCCACCCAACTTCGTTACTACTGCCGCTAATCTTTTGTGAAATGGCAGAATGGTGACCTTATTTCCCGTAGTAACGGGGTGGCCTTGTTTTACACACCCACTACACACACACACACCAAAAAAAAAAAAAGAAAAAAGAAAAAAGAAAAAAGAAAAAGCTTTTTCCAGTTTAGGCCAAGAGATCTTGATTCCTTTGATTAATATGGATCCTCTCAGCCGCAAGCCGTCCTCATGTATTTCTGTCGACAGCTCTCCTTCGTGTCTGTTACTGCCTTCAAGCTCTTTTGATAGGTTAGTTGATTCCTCAACTATGGTGGTCTCGTTTCACAGTACTCCTTCCTTGGCTTCCTTCGTCAATCTTTCTGCATTCTCTTGCCATGAGTTCTCGGAGGCTAACTTACCGAAATGCCACTGGCATACATATCAGGCTCAAGTTGCTGTAAAGGTGATCCTTCCTGGCACCTGCTCTTTTTGACTCCTCGAGTTAAGCCCGTCTGTCGTCAACTGCCTTGTCCTAAACATTCCAATGTCTGTCCCATCTAATCCAACGCCCATTATCCCGATAAACTCCTTTGTTTTACCTTGAAGAGTGTGGCTGGAGTTTTATAATCTTTATTTTGAGATATCCTGGAGTCTTGGAGGTTTTCCACTGCGGGGGGTTTTAGGTTTCATAAAGTTGGACTCCGCCTACCGGACTGAAACGGCTGGTAGCGCCAGGCAAAAAAAAAAAAAAAAAAAAAAAAAAAGAGGCCTGCACTTTCATTTTTTTTCATTGGCGCGCTCAGCAGAAATCTACACTGGGGAAAAAGAGACTTGGAAGTGCTGGCAGTTGAAGCTCATCGGAACGCATACGACACTCGAACTCCCTAAATTGGAAATGAGAAATTTCAAAATTGTACTGAAGGTCGCACCTCTTAAAAATAAAAGGGAGTCAATTTTCAGACGACAAAGAGAATATTACTCATAAATAACGTAATCTTGGAGTATTACTTATCACAGTAAAAAAGATTACACGACAGGTAGCGTAACTTCACGCCACAGAGTCCTTCTTTGAAAGTCCTCGCCGCTCAGACTGAGATAGACATGCATGACGAGAAATCCAGATTCCAGATGCAGGAAATTATTTGCCCCCACGTGTGAGGCCACAAGGCCACCAGCAACATATCCAAGTCATCATGCTAATGGCCATGCAATTTGCTTACAGAACTGCTGCATTCTTCGTCCAGCCCCCGACACTCCTCCCCCTTTCCCCCCCCCCCCCCCCCCCTCGCCTCCCTGTGTCCTCCCCCCCCCGACTGCACTCTACCACTGTTCCACCATTTATCAGACTGGCTTTTGAAATGCAGATCCAAAATGAAGACCATAGGGCAAAAGAGACCCTACTATAAAGTTACTAGTATAAAGTTTACAACTTCACACTTACACTTATATAAGGGGGTTCATTTTTTTTCCTGCTTTTTTTTGTTTTTCAATGAAAATTACTAAATTAGTATTTTTCTAGGCTACCAGAGTGGCCCGGGGCCACTTGCCCGGCCGGGCCAAAAAAATAAAAAATATACATTTTTATATTTATATTTATTTTTAATTCAGTAAAGATTCCCCCCCCCCCCCCATAAAAACCGGGAACCGGGCCCGGTGTCCCTTATATTTACAAAGCCAGGAAGCGGGCCTGGCGTCCCTTACAAGAGTCAGGCAGTCGAAATTGGAGGCGAGACATCGTCGGTGAAGCCCAAAATTCAGACTGCAATTGCAAACCAAATCACACACTATACTATCACACACTAAAGGAAAAAACAAGGAGTAGCGAACGAAAAATGAAAAAATCCCAACATTATTTAGCAAAGCGAATTCAAGAAGTAGCCCCTATGGAAAAGAAGGTTTGCATGTAGCATCCGGGTTCTAAAGGAAAAAGGAGGAAAATTGAAGTTCCGGAGTATGACCAGGTTGAGCAGTCATCTCCACCAAGCCAGTGAACCGGATCCAGTGTGTTCGGAATCTTTTAAGAGCCTTTGCAGAGAACCCTTTGTTGGCCACTTTCAACGACCAATCTGTCAACAGCATTTGTTTTATGGAATACTTGGTCTCTGCACGAACCATCGGAGGTGTAAACCGTTCTCCCCCTCGCACAGCCGAATTTCGAAGAGTCCACAGAGTCCAAAGTACTGCTCCACGTAGACACTCCTCCGCGTATGTCAATGGGTTGTTGCGATGTGGTCTGCGGGACGCAGCTCCCAGAAGAACAAAATCCTCTTCCCAGCGTGTTTCAGGTTCCGGAATCGGAACAGACCCTGATGGCCACCAAGTCCATAAAGGTCGTGACAGGTCACAATGTATACAGAAATGTTGCAGGTCTTCAATCCGAACACCGGGGCAGAGGGTACAAAGGGGAGATGCTTTAGGTGTTCTTTTGGCACACCACAGAGCAGTAGGAACAGCCATGTGCACCAACAGCCACAAAAAACAAGCTTGCTTAACCACCGGCAGTTCCATCAACAATTTCCAATATGCCGGTAGTGCTCGAGACAACCTGGTGTGAGTATCATGTATCCACCCTGTCAACATCCATCTTTTAGTGACCTTCCAGTTGACATCTACTTTAGGTCGAGAAATCTGATAGCCCAAATGTGTGGTGTATCTATATAACGGAACACTGTCTTTGTTCATTGGTCCCGGTGCCCAATGCCAATTCCTAGGGTCCACTGACAATTTATATGACGGTATAGTCAGAGAGAAAGGGCGAACAGTGTCAGTATCCGGATATTCTAAAACACATACAGGCAAGAGGTCAGTCAAAAGCGGGAGTGGTGTGTGTACTTGCGCTTGGACCAATGGTGGCCCTAGCGAAGTTGTCGCAGTCAGTGGAGACGCCTCCCAACAGGAGGCTTGCAGTATTTGTGAGCCTGCGGTCGATTCAATTTTCCAGAGAAGCGAAGGAGAGTGTTCCTGTGATCTCTTGTACCAGGCTCCTTGTGTGAAAACAATTCCGAATCGAAGAGTAGTCACCCAGTGTAGGGGAATTGCTTGTTGGAGGGCTCGAAGATGGGGTGTTTGATGCCACAGGCCCAATAACAACGGGGCCAAGTCAGTCAAAGGTTTCCAGTCCCTCTGATCGACATCCCAAATATCTAGYACCGTTCCTATCCSTCTGCTCATCCAAGAATCACCGAARCACCCCCCCCCAAAACAGTGGAAGGGGCTCCCGTCCAAGGTGAGAATTAAGGGGTTGTCAAACAGTGGCTGTGTCAGTATTCTCTCCGCCACCATAGACCCCCAAAACAGTGGAAGGGGCTCCCGTCCAAGGTGAGAATTAAGGGGTTGTCAAACAGTGGCTGTGTCAGTATTCTCTCCGCCACCATAGGCGGGGGAAGGAGCTGAGGRCAGCAACGTTGCCACTCCCTTAAAATGCCAGACCATATGCYGCGCGGCAGGTGCTTGCGAAGGTAGCCAGGGTGGAGGGCCGCTATCCAAATGCAGCGCAATGTCTTCCAACCCCATCCATCAAGAAGAGCGAATTCGACCAGCTGTCTCCATGGCGAGAAAGGGCCCGCGAAGATAGCCCATGGACCCTGCGAGACAACGAGGCTCCAATTTGGTATGGCGGGTCAAGGATAGAGAGGCCTCCGTGCCGTTTGGGTTGTGTGACAACCTCCCACGATACCTTAGGAAGGTCGGATGCTTCGGACATCTCTTCTTTCCACAGGTAGTGGGTCGCCAGATATTTTATCGCTTGTTGTGCTGGCAAGTCCAGCTGCAAGATCGCACGTTGGTACCAAAAGGTAGAAAATACTGAGTTATTGAGAACAAGGGCCCGTCCAAAAAGACTGACCCCAGGTTTTGACACCCACGGTCTAAGTGCCGATTTAGCAACAGTCAATGCATGAGCGGAGTCTGCGGCCATTTGAGGGTCAAAAGAAATTGTGTGTCCCAACAGTCTCTCATGTTGTGATGGGGCCACAATTCGTTGTCCCCAATGAAGGGGCGGGTCAGATCCCGAGGGTATGAGAAGGGAGGACTTCATCCAATTGACTTTTGCCTGAGAGATTTCACAGAAAAGCGCTATCGCCTGCTGCAGGGATTGGAAAGCATAGTCATCCACAGGGGTGAAAGCAACAGAATCATCAGCAAAAGACTCAGTTTTGAGGCGTTCACCCGAAGGCAGTAAAAAACCAAGAATACCCGGGTGAGCCCGGATGATGACATGCGTGATCTCCACATAAATGAGATAGAGATACGGCGTGACAGGACAACCTTGCCGCACAGATCTCCTCAGCACTATCGGAGGAGAAAACCTCCCATTAACTACAAGCCTGGAGGTGGCCCCAGAGTATAAAGAACGCACCATGTGTTTGAACCGCGGTCCAAATCCGAAGGCTGTGAGGGCCGCCTGCAGAAACTCCCAACCCACCCTATCATAAGCTTTTTCAAGATCTATAAGGAGGATAGCTATGTGTTCTTCACCAGCAGTCACCAATTCCATGATCGGTTCCACCGTCATGATGTTGTTAAGGATCTGTCTGTCCCGAAGGAAACCCGTCTGGGACGGGTGAATGATAGAGGGCAGCACAAAGTGCAACCGCATAGCAAGTATTTTTGAAAGAATTTTGTAAAGCACCGACATAAGGGTGATCGGGCGCCACTTGCGAACATCAGCTCGATCACCCTTTTTAAAAATCAAAGTGATGATACCGGCGACCATATCTGGGGGGGCGTCAACCCCGCCATGGATTGAGTTCAATGTTATTAAAAGGTCCGGCAGCAGCCGCATAAGGTGTCGTCGAAAGAATGCAAGCGGAATGTCGTCCGGACCCGGCACTTTGTGCAGGGGCAGGGTGGCTACCGCCTTCATAATTTCTGATAGTGTCACAGGGGCATCCAACAAATTTACGTGTGACCCAGACAGGACATGATCAATCTTGCTCCACACCTCATCGTGATACTGCTGAAGCATCTGGTGTTCCGAGCATAAAGCTTAAGACGAAAGCAACTGTTCATAAAACAACGAGACATTAGTGATAATCGCCGAAGTATCGGTAGCAGGGGGGACCGATTCGTCGTAAGGGTGACGCATTGAAAGCATCAAAGGCGGTTGAAATCGGTCTCTGTGACCCGCAAAAAAAGCAGCAGTAGTTCTGTCTCCTTTGACTAGCCATGAAATTTTATTCCTAAGAGCGGCCGCCCTGATCGCAGGCAGGGCAACCACCACTGTTTTCTGACGGATGACATCCATGGCTTGCATGAGTTGATGCTCATCGACATGGGTGTCAGAGGCCCGGATGATAACCTCGGCCAGCTGTTCTTGCAAGGCCCTGAGTTGCGGCTGAGTGGATTGGGTAAGAAGTTTGCGGAACAAGGCTCCTCGCAGCAGGGCTATTCTAAGGCCACCCACTAACCAATCTGCTGTAGAAGGGTAGAATGGTTTGGACGTCGCCCATTTCTGCCAGAAATCAATCATGAAGTGATCCATTTCGGATGACAGAGCCACCCATTCAGACAGGGATTTGCGATCCCGGCCAGCCCGCACCGTGCTGCTGTGAAATAGTTCCAAGAAAACTGGCAGGTGGTCAGACCCTACACACGGAAGGATCGAACAGGTAAGCACCCTCGGCATCAGTTCCTCCTCCAAAAGGAAGAAGTCTATTCTGCTCCTAGGCAGATATTGTTGTCTCGCTCCACCCGTGGCAAACCAGGTATATGCTCGGTTACATGGGTGTAGAGCCCTGAAAGCATCGGCCAAGGCTTGCATTTGCATAAAGTTTGTCAGAAGAATCGCATCCGGAGACAACGGGGCGATCCGAATGGAGTCTGTCCCTGGTAGGAGAGTGGTATTCCAGTCTCCTCCCAGGATCAACTTGTCAACGTCAGGGAGAATCCACGGTAGAGATTTAAAGAAGTCGATGCGTGCAAACTGTGACGTCGGCGCATATATGTTGACCACCGCCCAGTGTTCCGTTCCCATAGTAAAGCGGACCCAGGCCGAGTGGCCACGGTGGTCCCAATAGTGATCAGTTATTAAAAAGGGAAAGGTGCGGGCGAACAGAATCGCCACACCCCCCATCGTGGATTGGGCTGGGGCCCAGAACTGTGGACCAGACCACCAGCCCATTTGGTGCAGTGTTGCAATGTCATCCAACTTAGTTTCTTGTAATAAGAGAATCTGGATTCCTTTGTTACGTGCCAGAGTTTTAATGAGGGATCTTTTAGCAGTAACTCTGCGTGATCCCAGTCCTCTGATATTCCAGGTGACTAAACGCAATCTGTCCATCATTCTAGGCGATAACTTCTTCCCACTCCGCACATTTCAGAGACAAAAAATTGTGGGAGAAAATGCTCTTGTGCCAAAGGAGATGGCCATCCACTTGATGCATCAAAGCCGCAGTCCAACAGTCAATAATTTTAGTGTCTGTGACCGTTTGGCCAGCGGGGTTCTGTAGCAACATCCAGACTGAGCCACCTAACGCCCGACAAAGGAGGGGCAGCTACAACAGGTCTTGCCACTGCATCAATCAGTGGGAAAAACATGAGATCTGTTCTGCCTTGGTCTTAGTAGGAGTCAATCTGACCCATTCAAGCTCTGGAAAACATCGTACGCGGAATGCTGGGTGTAGCCATTTTCGGACCTCTCGCAGTACCACTTGCGGTTTGGGGTCTTCAAACACCTGGAAGTGAGGAATGCGAAGAATCCCGGTCGCATCAATCTGAGTCAGTGCTTGGAGCATGCCTTCTTGTGCCATGAAGACAAAGGGGACAACAACACAGGGCTGGCCGGCCGCCATAGCTTCGAGTACATTAGCCGGGAAAGTCTGAGGATAGGTTCAAAGGGTCTTTGGTAGGCACGCGTGTCATCGTCAGCTGCATCGGCAGCATCTGCCGAGCTTTCAGTGACAATTTGCTGCAACCCTGTCTTCTCCCCAGCGTGTTCCTTTGGTCTTGCATAAGGGTGGGACGCCGCTTTAGGCCCGCCAGTGACACCCTTCTTTTTAAAAGATTGTTGTCTTTGCTGACGCATAAGCTCCTCGGGTCCAGCATGTGACATGGCAAGCTGTTGTTCATTCCCCAGTTGCGTCGTTCCGATCTGATCATTCTATGGTTGGGTCCCGGGCCTAAAGTCCATCATCGCGTGATCCAGTGCCGGGTGGATCCCTTCTACAGGGGGAAGGGACGCAGTACTGCCGTGGGGCAGTTGTTCAGAAAGGCGGTCCCAGTCTCCATCATGAGGAGACCGTGCTCGCACCGGAGTGACGAGTCTCACCTGTTCAGTGTGTTTGGTCTGCAGTTGTGATTGCTCGGGCTGTTTAGTCTGTGTAGGCGGTCCCTGAGACTGCGGCGATTGCTGCTGCTGCAGCGTGGTTCTTGAACCATCATGGCCAAGGGCAGGAAACTGCACAGTAGGTCCCTGACCCATTCCAGTTCCTAAGCCAGTTCGATCAACGTCAGGATTCACAGTAAGCCCCTGAGGTAATCCTGTTCCTGAGTCAGCTTGGCCAGGGTCCAGGTGCGTTGAAGGTCCCTGGGGGTTCCCAGATCCCACTGCAGTTTTCACAGCCCAAGAGGGTTGTGCAGGGTGCGTAGCAGGTCCCAGGGGGGCCCCAGATCCGACAGGAGTCTTCATAGGCACAACGGGTTGTGCAGGAGCAGGTGTGAGGCCCCCTGTGGCTCCCAGAGACTGAGATGGTAAAGGATGTGCTCCCACGGGAAGCGGGGCCGGGCTCCCAAGAGGTCCCGGCGCTGCAGGTCCCGTGGGTTTGACTGGAACAGTATTTCCCCGTGGATTGACCGGGTTGTTAGTCGTTGGTCCAGTCGGGCCGTGTCCTGTTCCAGCCACTGCATCCGCATAACTTGTTGATGCTCCCATGGTCGACGGTTTCTTTTTCGGGCACACATTGTCACCTTCCTTGTGTCCAAACCACCTACAGTATGCACACCACGGAGTGTCCTGGGTAACTACTTCGAGCTTGTGCCACCCCTGGGATGATCGAAATTTGAGAAATTTTTCAATCTTCGTGCGAGCCCTAGGATGCAGATCATAACGTCGGTTGACAAGACGAGGGTTTGCTTTATTCTTTTCAGGGGGATGTGACTTGAGCTCTGATCCATATTCCTTTTCTACCGCAGCTTGCAAAAACGGCATGGCCAAAAAGGGGATACGAAGCACCCTAATCCAAAATTTCTGGGCCGTGGCATTACCTTTCCCTTTTGCCAATTCAGCAGGGGTAGCCCATGGCCGATACAAGATTTTACACGGCTTACCACCAACAAAGGCACCCTCTTCAGATTTAAGCGTCTCGACAATCCAATCTCTCAGGGCGTGGTTGGGAGCTAAATAACTTATCATATTAGCTCCTTCGGGTCTGATGCGACCTTATTGTCCCCGAGCAATGGCCAAATCCCATCCATGATCCACCTTCAATTGTTCTCAGCCATTGCTCTTTGACAGCGAAGGTCGCATTAGCACCGGGTCCTTGGAACACGATCATCACTCCATGACGGCGGAGGTATTGTATCATGAGGTCGGTGGCATCATTGTGTATATCAACAATCACCATGTCTTTCTCTTTAGGGTCCCTGCGTGTTGTTATATAACGGGCCGCTTGGGTGGAATCCTCCTCACCAGTGAGAAAGCAGTGTCGTAGCATGTCACCAAGGCGATCATTCTGCTGCATCTGCTCCCCCATTGTTCGTGGAGGGAGATTCAATCTTCAGTCAAAAGATGGTGAACAAAGTAGAGGATAGGATATCTAGGTTTGATGTAGCAGTCAACTTTTAACGAGCAATCCAGGAGTGGCGACAGAGCATGAGCGTTAGCAGCAAGGTGGGGGATGAAACCACGGACTTTTAGTAACGGTAACAAAAAACGAGTGTTAGTAGTGAGGCAAAGGGTCAAATTATAGGTTTTACCAACAACAGTGGTAAGAGTGAGCACATGTCAGAGAGGGTGATACGATAAACAAGTTTGATAAGAAAGGCAGTGCCTGTGGCAGAAGGCAAACGTAACAGTGCAAATTACCGACAAGGAAGAACACAAGCGCATTGGGCTAGGAAGAACACGGGAGTCGCGGGCAGGGGTAGCGGCAGAAACGGAACTCAACAGTGTGAATCATTGAGCAGGCAACCAACATCGAAAGCAAAAGGTGGGTCAGTAAGAAGGAAACAGAAATCGTAATGAACAGGACATGGATAGCGAGAAGGTTTGACAAACAAGGGTGGATTAGTAGTAAAAAGGGAACGTAGCGGTGTGAGTTATAAGCACGAAACTCCTTAGCAAGGCAAGGGAGGAATCAACGAAAAACGAGAAGGAAATTATGAGCTGGGGAACATAAACCTATTTTAGGAAGTAAGATGTGGGATTGGAAGTAGGAGTCAACAACCAGTATAGCAAGGAGGTTTGGACAAACAAGGCCATATCAATAGTAAGAAAGGAGGTAAACGGTGTTGGTTGTAAGCACGCAACCCGCGGCAAAGGCAAGATAGGAAACAATGTAAAAGAGAAAGAAATATAAGCAGGAGGACGCAAAACTATTCCCGATCACCACTCAATTTGACGATTCGGAATCACAACGCGCATCAGACGTCAGACGCCGCCGACATTCAGTCGTCCATCACCAATACGAACAGCAGCACTGGTAAGCGAGAGGCCAGTCGCAGGAGACAAATCAGCAATTTTGAATCGTAACACGCAGCAACTTTATCCCATCAGCAAAAAACCGCGATCCTGTGGCACCGATACACAATCGTGAACACCATCCACGCGAAGGAGGATGATTAGCAGTATCAACAATGAAGGCCCCACTCCTACTTTCTTCGCACTGACGAGGACGGTCAGAGCGCTGACACGCGAGAATCCAAAAGCAGGACCTCAACCCTCCACGTCAACAGTGAATAGCCCGGCGCTCAACCATCCACACGAAGGAGGATGATTAGCAATATCAACGATAAAGGCCCCACTCCCACTTTCTTCGCACTGACGCGGACGGTCAGAGCGCTGACACGTGAGAGTCCGAACGCAGGACCTCAACCCTCCACATCAGCAATGAATAACCCGGCGCTCAACCAAGGGCCGTGGCAGTGGTGAAAAGCACATCCGCATAGAACCAGCAACAAGTTACGGTCATTCGCCCGGGCTGCATCCAGCTCACGACACGCTGGAGGCAGGATAATCCCAAGGCAGCTCCATATCGAAGACCGGGGGAAAAACCCCCGATCGGGTTACAAAAGGTATGTCGCCGCGTCCAAATCCCGCCAGCAAGCCACCCCGCACTTCACACATCCGTCCGCCCTCGACTCTGCTGGATTGCTGAGCGTTGACCAACAGTCAACCATCAACCGGGACTAGGCGATAGCCAGAGACTGATCAAGGTCTCAGTTGCGTGTACCCACAGTGCCCTTGCACTCATCCCCACCACGCCATAGCTTCGCCGCCGCCAAGTTTTAGCGAGTAGTGTCAACAGTTCTATGTCAACCCTAACACGGGCGCTCGGCGCTCGAATGTGACCCTGAGGCAGAAGTTGTTTGATTTATTTTGCTGCATAACATAGGTTTTTTTTTTTCGTGGGT